>JAYMFT010032125.1:0-15955 GCA_038088735.1 Panulirus argus
TATATATATATATATATATATATATATATATATATATATATATATATATATATATATATATATATATCCCTGAGGTAAGGGAGAAAGAAATCAGCCTCCGTATTCCCCGCGTGTCGTAGAAGGCGACTAAAGCGGGCGGGAGGGGGTGGGGGTGGAAACCCTCCCCTACTTGTATCTAAATTTCTAAAATAGAAACCAGGAGCCAAGTGGGGAGTACTCATCCTCCTCGAAGGTTCAGATTGGAATTTCTAAATGCGTGTTGATGTAACCAAGATTGGAAGAAAGGACAGATGGTTAGTATGTTTGAGGAAAGAAACCTGAATGTTCTGGCTCTGAGAAAAACGAAGCTCAAGGGTAAAGGGAAAAAATGGTTTGGAAACGTCTTGGGAGTGAAGTCAGGGGTTGGTGAGAGGACAAGAACGAGGGAAGGAGTAGAACTACTCCTGAAATAGGAGTTGTAGAAGTGTGGTAGAGTGTATGAACGTATATACTACATTGATGTGGGTAAAAATGAAAGTGGATGGCGAGAGATGGATGATTATTGGTGTTTATGCTCCTGGCCACGGGAAGAAAGATCATGAGAGGCAAGCATTTTGGGAGCAGTTGAGTGAGTGTGTCAGCAGTTTTGGTGCACGAGACCGGGTATGAGTGATCGGTAATTTAAATGCGAAGTTGAGTAATGCGGCAACTGAGGGCATGATTGGTGCACATGGGGTATTCAATGTTGTGAATGGAAATGATGAAGAGCTTGTGTATTTGTGTGCTGAAAAAAGACTAGTGAATGGGAATACCTAGTTTAAAAAGAGAGATATACACAAGTATTACGTATGAGAGTAGGAGAGATGGTCAATGGGCATTATTAGATTATGCATTAATTGATAAGCGTGTAAAAGAGAAACATTTGGATATAAATGCTTAAAGGTGCAGCTGGTGGGATGTCTGATCACTATCTTGTGGGGGTGAGGATGAAGATTTGTAGAGGTTTTCGAAAAAGAGGAAACAATGTCGGGGAGAAGAGAGTGATGAGAGTAAGTGAGCTTGGAAAGGAGACATGTGTGAAGAAATACCATGAGAGATTGAGCGTAGAAAGGCGAAAGATGAGAGCAAATAAAGTGAAGGGAGTGGGTGAAGAATGGGGTGTTTTTAAGGAAACAGTGGTGGTATGTGCAAGAGATATATGCGGTATGCAAAAGGTGGGAGGTGGGCAGATTAGAAAGGGTAGTGAGTGGTGGGATGAAGAAGTAAAATTGCTGGTGAAAGAGAAAAGAGAGGCGATTGGACGAGACTTACAAGGAAGGAGTGCAAATCATTGGGAGATGTATGAGAGAAAGCGGCAGTAGGTCAAGAGGTAGGTGCAAAGGTTGAAAAAGAGGGCAATTGAGAGTTGGGGTGAGAGAGTATAACTGAATTTTAGGGAGAATGAATAGATGTTTTGGAAGAAGGTAAATAATGTGCGAAAGACAAGAGAGCAAATACACTGAAAATCTTAGCGAACCAATAAACAACTGTGTTATGACGTTTGGTCGTCAAATCTGCTCTGGTATACCAGTCTTATATGTATTATAAAGTGGATCAAAGGGTCACTGCTGAGCAGAACAGAGACAGTGCCTTACTTGAACAAATATACCAAGAAACAACGAACACTTTCTTGATACCAGAGCTTGTTCAGCTGACATGTCTAACACGGCAATGGAAAAATAATACTGGCTGAATGAGCTTTCACTGGTATAAGATTACAAAATTTGTGTATTACTTACCTCTGTCTGTGCGCTGTCTTTCCGTTAAATGGCATGTTGGAACTACAGTGATTTCACATCTCTCACATTCCTTTATCTTGATACCTCCCTGTCTTCATGAATTATCCCGCCCTGCTTTCCTGCATAGCCCAACTTGCCGCAGTTTATCATGACTTCTTTTTCTTTCTGTTTATTCACCTAAACACTCAGTGTTTTACTTGACTGACCATTCCTTTGTTAATGAGGAATATGTAAGAATGGATTCGCATGCCAGATCTAGTTGTCATAAAATCTATTTGTCTTAGACATATCACCTCACTGGCTAACAGCAAGTGATAGAGTAGCATTAACCTCTTGACGTAGCAGGGGGTCTTAAGGGATATAAACAGAGGCATCTTACCTTCTCAAAGGCATGACAAATCATTGGACGAGTTTACGATGGAGGGAAGTGTGATGCTGCAACTCTACTTTAGCACTAGATGGGGAGTTATAGCCTCAGGTGGTAGTGCCTGAGAGTCTAGTGGCTGCGATGCATTGGGTTTACCACATGCTGCTGAGCTACAGGCACACTCAGAAAGTAAGCAGAACCTCTCTCATAGTTAAAGGTTGATTTATTTCTAAAAGAAATTTCATGATTTCGTAACGGAGCTGTGAAGCATCGTTAAAGGTGTAGCTGAAGAATTATTTGAACCGATGCTAACACTCTAAGCCTCCTTATCATAGAAGAGCTGAATGAGTACCTTTGACTCCTGTACATTTTATCGTTAGTTATGGATGTTTTAGCAAATGTGTTTCTCACTAAGGATAAGACTTCCTTGGAACTAAGCGGCAGTGGGTAACAGAGCCTTCAAAGGCACGTACCTCGCTCATGACACCTTCTCGTATACAGAGAAACGTTGCCTTGCCAGAATCCCTTAGATTATGACGTCCAGCAAGATTACCTTTAGCTTACAGTTAAGCACTTCATTTGACAATTGAGTCAGTAATTATTCTTACAAGTGTCTCTCGTGGGCGTGATGACAATTAATCTCAAGTCGAGATGCTGGTTAATTTAGGTTCAACATGAAGAAAGAATTTGAGGTTGAAGTCGTAAATAAGTTGCTAGAGGCACGTTAAGACAACGGGTAGGCGAACACAAGCCAAAAGCTGATAACATTTTCACGAGAGAACATTAAGACCAGATGAACGAACTGCAATTAATCTTATTGTTTAGCCCAAGGATCTAAAGGCTTTTGGCCCAAAGACCATTTAAGAAGTTGCATGCATGTTGGATGGGATCCTGCAGTGTAACAGAGATGCTCCATCTCTCTCGAGTTGATTTATTTATAAATGGTAAGATAGCGACAGGAGAGATAATGACCATGCGTGTTTATCAGGTAGTCTCCATAAGTGGAGAGGGACGCACGTTCGTATGGGTTTTCATGCATGATGAGATAAGCAGTTTGAGAAATTATAGAAAGAAGGGCGGAATCAATTATAGATCTTCCTTCTGCAGGTGCACTAGAGCGGTGTGGGATCAATCATTTTCGTTGGTGTTGGGACCAGTAGGCCAATTGGTGGTCCTAGGCACCCTTTTTCTGGTGCTCCATGCTCAATAATTCACCGCACATCGCGTTACTAACAGACTGCGATAAAGGTTACTTGATTTTTAGAGTAAACGATGCAATTATAGTTGTGCTGAACCTGGCTAACGTTTAAAAGCTTTTAGTTTCAATGTAGTACGAGTGGCGGGTCGAAGACAGGCGCTCTGAGTTTCATGGCAAATCCCACTTACACGATCTTTGATGTCGTGATGAATTGCTGACTTGTTAATGAAGTCAGTCTTATCAGAATCAATTACTTGATAATGAATACTTAATCTAGAATGCAACTTCCACGACTTAGGAACCATATTGTGTATACGACAAGTCAAATGCCATGGCTACATGAAATGTGGCATAAGGTCACCCCTATGGGAAAAAAAGCGGTTCATTATTATTACCCTCTGAGTAGTGTGGTTAGATGATTCGACAATTTAAGGTACAAAACCATGGTAGTATCCCCCATGTCTAGTAAGCTTCGTATGGAGGTTGAGTAACCTAAATTCCAATTTTCTTGAATGACCAAAGAACGTACTTATAAAACTTCCCTAAGACAAATGTCCTACACTATAGATAGTCTAAACTAGGCATCATATCCACAAGTCACGATACATTTGTAATGGACATCGTTTTCACCCATCAGACATGTAGCACTGAAGAAACCAACAGTGAATCCCAGACATGTTTTATGTGGTACGAATAATTGGTAAGCCCCAGATACTTGAATAGAGTTAAAGAATGATTAAGTGTCCTCGTCCTTGTTACAAACCTGGCTGCTCTTCCACCTTCCCTGTGAGCAAAGCTCTTTAGGGAATTCTGATATTGTTAAGATCTGATATTCTTGGGTCGGTAACAGATTATAGTCACGACCCTCTGCCATGCATATAAGAGGTGTTCATAATCAGAACAATTGAACAAGTCTTTATATTTTTTCCTACCACACCCACATAGCTGGCCACACAGCATGAAAGACAATTCATTTCACAAATTTTGCATGTTGGTTCGCACGACATCAGAAACTAAGGCAATCCTAAGATTGTAACTAGATTTTGTTTTACCTCATAGATTCAGTTAATGTACATACATCATCTACCAGTAATTTCACTTTTCAGTGAGTTTACTAATATCATATATGATTATGTTGCATGGCTCTAGATGTTGTTGAGTGTCTTATTACCTTTTGTTTTTTAACGTTTTGTTACGCGACAGAGGGATGAACAGTGGTAAAGGGCAGTTATTCATATGACAAAGACAAAAGTTATGTGACTAAAGAACATTAAAGATAACACAGTTACATCAGTGAAGCAGAGAAAACAGCTTTACATTAATCTACTTAAGCGTTATCAAAGAGGTAATAAAAAGTATAAAATCATATAAACTGAAATTACATGGCGCGTTACAATACGTGTTCGGCAGCATAACGACGGGCATGAGCCACCAGAAAATTAGCGAGCTGTCCATTACATCACATCCAGTTTCTTGCTTTCAAACACTTTCACCAATGCCCCACGTAAATTAGAATCACCATGTAACGTTCTTCACCCGACTACCCTGGTGTAGGGCACTTACTCAGCTTTAGATCAAATGGCTTTATAAAGCCTCTTCATACCTTCAAGAAAACTATGGTAGCAATTACGAAAGGAGTTCAGACGGCAACGGACTACTAGGGATCGAACGTGGCTGTTTCAACAATCTCCGCTTGAAGCGTTTCAAGGAAAGTTTAGCAAGTATAGCTTTAGGTATCATTCTTAGACACGACTTACATTTCCAAGATGTAGTTCCATACCTCATAGTATTTCAGTGGTAGGTTTCTTTGTATGTAACTCATGTAGAATCAAAAGATTTATGTGTCCTTGCCCGACAATAAAAGTATATCGTCGCATTGTGAGATAATGAATATTTGCTTCTTATTTTCTAGTTTTCAACCATGATCCATGAACTAAGAGCAAAGCCTCTAAGCTCGTTTCTCAGATCATTATATTTTCTCTGAAGCGAATGGGTTTCATTAAGGTGGTGTGTCCAACTTACCTGTCGAGATGATCTTCAGAAGGTAATGGCAATATCTGAGCAGATTACTGGGTGAATTAATTTCGATACATGGGGATTACTTCTTTAAACGGAAGTAGCATTTATATTCAGCTGGAGCATGCAGGAGCCAATGCCGTGTGCCTTCGATGGCTACATACTCCAAGAATGTCGAATCGTTGTAGTGAAGAGTTCATTACTTTTGTCATATTGTTTACATGGCTCAGACTTTCCCAGGATGTCAGCTACGGGGTCAAGAACCGAATCATTTATTTGGTTGGTTCTATTCCCTCTTGATAATTTAGTTTTGCAGTATCCCTATGAGCCTGGATATTGGTGGAGGCGTGCGTATTGTATCCCTTTACATATTGAACCTCCGCTTATCCACTGTCATCCAGTAACTTCTCGACCGAAGCTTCGGAAGATAAACTTAGTAAGGGGATAGTTGCTGTGTATCTGATTTCAAGCGTCTTTTTGGTTTAGATTTTTTCGAATAGCCTGATATAGTATTTGTGTGTGATTCTAACCTTATTATCACCACAGTTTTATTGCCGCAGGTAAAAGCCTTTTCAGATTGTCCAGCGTCCAGTCAAGTGCTGATTTAAAACACTGTTAAACCTGAGTGTACGGATGGTGTGTGCCATAGCTTGTAACTTCTATTATCGTTTAAGACGTTGGGTTACCTTTTGTTAGGTCTCTATAAAAGGTTGAAGACGTAGGGGACATCCTCCCTCTTACATGGTTCATATACTTTAATCCTCTTACCCTCCAGGCCAACCGTGTGTTGTGGTTTGGAAAGTCTTGTTCCTTAACATAAAGCCGAAGTCGAGGCAGTTGGTTGATTTCACCTAAGAACATCAGGAATGATGTATATGTTATTTCTGACCTCTCTTCTTGTTTAGGAGTTACTGATTAGTTCGCGGTATCCACACCAATCAGGTACTGCCCAGCCGTGGGATGAACGAACTGCTTGCTTGAATTGTGGGTCTGTTCCCGAATTACTCTCATTGATTAATGGAAGACTATTGTAACGAATACAAAAAGGCTGGTTAAATGATGGGTCAGTCACCACATGTCTCTGGCTGTACTGTATTCACTTAAGGTAGACATCTGGAACGATCGAACGGACGCTAATGATCAGCGGAAACTACGGGGGGAAAGTGAAAGAGAGAGAGAGAGAGAGAGAGAGAGAGAGAGAGAGAGGGTATAGTAGGAGTCAGTACTGTTTACCTGCCAGTGGTCGACCGATCACCGCTCGTGAAACATTGTCTCAGCCAGAGAGCTCGACTGTGTTTCCTCACCCTTGTCCTCTCACTGTCTTAATCCATTGTGGAGCCTGTCGCATATAATGACGTTTTCAACTTTCAGTGTAACATTGGTACATTTTGGCTGTGTGTGGTCTTTTGTCTGTGACAGGAGCCTCTGTCATACTGAGTACCTGCCTACCACCCTATGTGTACCTTCGTCAAGACCTTGCAAAAAATGGCTGAGCTAGCGCTCACCGCATGCCTTGCTAGTTGAGTCATTGTTTCTCTACGCCACCACGCATCATACATTGGCTGACGTCCCTGAGTCACTATTTCATTAGTTGGTGATGTTCCCATGAAGCTTGCAGCCTCTGGCCTTGGCCGTGGTCTTCCAGAGTATTTCAAGGGAATTTAATTACTCATATGATGAACTATTGTCGTTATTGAGTCCGTACTCGTCGTCTGTCATGATATCCTCATTAACAACAACTGCGTCAGTTGAAGCGGTCTTTTTTTGAGTAACGAGCTATTGGTAAGTCCTTTCTTAAGATCCCTCACTTTGTGCCTGTCTGATATCTAATACGGCCATCAGACTATACTGGCCAGGTGAGGATTACAGGCTCAGGTGCTTGGAGTCAACTTGTTCCGTGCAGTATATTCGCACTGCTTTGTGTGTTGATGTTTCGTTTCTGATCTTTGAAACTGAGATTTAATGAAATGCACTTAACTGATTCAGGTTATTAATGACATGTTTAAGTGGTGTATCAATACATTTGCTTAATACTTCTTTACGTTAACTTACCATGTTGCAGTAGAGTATTGTGATCTTATGGGAGTGTTAACATACCCTACCATTGTATCTTATTTATACAACATATATAAGCGTTCCTTTATTCAGATGAAGTGCGATAACCTCTCTTCGTCATCTACTGATAGGTCTTTCTGGTCTTTTGCTAAGGGCATCTATAACAACTTCTGTCGCTCTACTTTCCCTTCACTTTTCCTCTCTGACGGTACCATAACTGTCTCTCCCGTTGACTAAGCAACTCTCTTTGGTACCCGTTTCTCGTCTAATTCAATCTTGGATGACTCTAAAATTTCTTCACTCCTCTTACTAATCCTATGCCTCTTCCTGTAATATCCTTTCGGACTGTCCGAAAAGCGCTTCTTTCATTGGATACAAGCAAGGCTTATGGTCATGATGGCATCCATCCCCGTATGCTGAAAGAGTGTGCCTCTGAACTTGCACCTGTGCTTGCTCGTCTGTTACGTTCCTGTTTATAAACCAAAACTCTTCCTTCTCCTTGGAAGCAAGCATTGACACATCCCATCCCTAAGAAGGGTGACTGTTCTGGCCCCTCTAACTATCGTCCTATTGCTTTGACATCTACTATTTCCAAAGTTTTTGGATCCCTTCTTAACTCCCATATTCTTAAACACCTCGAAAATCACAGTCTTCTCTTTGATCACCAGTATGGCTTCCGTAAGGCGAGATCCACTGGTGATATTTTTTCCTATCTTACTAATGTCTGGTCATCCATCATCCTTGAAAGATTTTGGGGAGTCATATGTAGTTGCCCTTGACATATTTAAGGCGTGGCATCAAGGTCTCATTTGTAAGCTCTCCGATTTTGGCTTCCCTGTGGTTTACGTGAGTTTACATGAGAAATGCAGACAACAGGAGGTCTGATTGGTCCACGACTGGGTTGTCTGGTTAAAAGAAAAAAAAAATTAACTGACAAGAAAATGTAATTCCGCTCAGCAATTTCTAAGCTATCACCGACTCTCCGCTGCTGCACATTAGCCTTCCACTGTCTTCGTTACCGCTGTCGTTTATACAGTTTATTTCTGGCGTTTTTCTTAGAGTATACCTGATTTCATAAAGCACTTGTCTACACGACTTTTGAAGGTTGTTGATGGATCAGCCTCCCCCCTTTTCTCCATTAACAGTGGTGTCTCTCAAGGTTCTGTTCTGTCCCTACACTTTTTCTCCTTTTTTCAACGATTTCCTCTCCTCCACAAATAATCCAATGCACTCATACGCAGACGACTCAACACTGCATTTATCCACATCCTTCAATTCTGCTCCCTCTTCTTTATCTCGATATGCATCTCGTAATGACACAGCTTCCTCAATAAACTCAGACTTGGACAGGATATATCACTGAGGCACACAAAATCTAGTTAAGTTTAATGCCTCCAAGACCCAATTTCTACCCTATCGAAAACTCCTCACAACTCTCGTCTCTCATTTGTTGGTTCTGTAATTCCATCTCTTGACTCAATGAACATTTTTGGCATTTCTGTAACATCTACTCATTCTTGGAAACCCCACATTACGGGAATAGCTAAGTCTGCCTCTAAGAAACTGGATGTCCTGTTTAGATATCGTAACTTCTGAGCAGTTATTCCGTTTATACAAGGAATTGATTCGTCCTTCTGTGGAGTACTGCTCTCACATTTGGGGTGGTTCTAGCTTTGTATCCTTGCTTGACAGAGTTGAGCCGAAAGCGGTCTGACTTATAAACTGTCCCAAGCTAGCTTCCAAACATGACCCCCTTGCCCTGAGCCACAATGTTGGTTCACTTTCCCTCTTCTATAGGTATTACTTTGGTTTTTGCTCCCGAGGGCTAGCTGCTTGTATACCCCCACCACTAGCTAGACCACGCAATACTCGGCAAGCTGCTGCGTCACATGATTATTGTGTGGCCATCTGCAGCTCAAGAGTGGGCAGTTTTGATAACTGTTTCTTTCCCGACACGTGGAAGCTTTGGAACTCTTTACCTTCCCATGTCTCTCCCAACAACTATGACCTTGCACGTTTCAAAAGACAGGTGTTTCACTTTCTCAAAAATTCGTAAATACTTTCCATTGCCTTTTTTTTCCCTTTTCATAATTCTCTATATTTCCACTGAGGCCTGGCTTCGATATGGACCTTGTCCGTGACTGGAGCCTTCAACATAAAGAAAAAAAAAATAAACAATCGGCAAGCTGTTCACATCACGCATAAGGCGAAAACTAATACGCACTTCTCATGTTTAGTCACCGCGCCTAAAGAAGTACAAAGAGCTTCTAGAGAAGGTCCGGAAGACAGCAACAAATGTGGCAACAGAAATGAGAAAGCTGAGTTATAGGGAAAGGCTAGAGGCCTTAAATTTGCCCTAACTGAAAGAGAGAAGATTGAGGGGTGACCTGATCACAACCTGAAAGTTTCCGAAGTAGAACAATGGCTCAAACAGTGAACAGTTCTTCGAGAGATGTAGGAATAGAACAACCAGAGGGAATAACATGAGATCAAGAAAGGAACTTGTTAAGAAAGATGTGAACGTGTATAGTATAAAGGATGAATGAGGTCATGGTTCCTGCAATACAAAATTATAAGAAGTTGCATGATAGTAGGAAAAAAAGGTCAAGCGTTGGGTCCTCCCCGTAAAGTACAAATGGATAACCAGAAGTAGTTAATTCAACTTGGACTTGCTTACAAGCCTCCATGGCGCATTGGTTACTGTTGCGACCCATGAATCTCTAGGGCGTGGATTCGAGCCCCAAACAGTGCAGCCACCATACAGCCAACCCAGCTAATCATAACTGTCATTAGGGTTGGTTGAATATATATATATATATATATATATATATATATAATGATAACGATTCATGTTTGGACGCCAAGAGGATTCGAAACTTGTTGAAGCGCGTGACAGACTGATACGCTAACCACCAAAGGTAGTCGACGTCCAGAGGTAAATCTTTATCATCTATTCCATGTGTCCAGTACATGTTACATATAAATATATATATATATATATGTATTTACAGAGAGAGAGAGAGAGAGAGAGAGAGAGAGAGAGAGAGAGAGAGAGAGAGAGAGAGAGAGAGAGAGGTATTACTGGACTTCTGTTCATTGTTACACCACGAGTACAAATGGGAGCACAGTCTTGCTAGAGAGCTCCATGCTCCTGGTGAGTGGTATGAGGTACCTACACAGGGTAAATCTGTACGGTGGGCAGGTGGATAGTGATGCTTGTGCCGGTGGCGTTGACCTTGTCGACCTGTGAGAGTGGCTGAGGAGGTGTTGGCCTAGTCCACAACTTTATCTCGATTTCTCGACCACATTTTTGGTCATTGCAGGCTGCCACTCTCACCGCGTACTGTCGAGCTGCTTTCAGCCCCGTGAACTAGGGGAGAAACAGAGAGTCATCTTAGATATATGAGTCCATGTTCGCTAGACCAGACCAGATATCATTTACAGCTCGTCGATAGCTCACCGTACATCGTGCCATTGAGTGAAATATGTCATACTTCATAGATTAGTCACCATCTCTTCTTTTAGCCTGATCATCATCATCATTATATTCATCTCCAGTCTTATCATCACCTTCACCAATATAATCATTACCATCACAAATCTTATCATCGCTATCACCAGTCTGATCACCAGCACCAATATGATCACTGGCATCAGCACGATCACCAGAATGAGTGTGATCACCAGCGTCGATGTGATCACCAGCAACAGTAAAGTCTCCCGCATCAATAGGATCTCCAGCACCAACGTGATCACCAGCACTAGTAGTCACCAAAAGAATTATGATCACCGGCGCCAGCATAATCACCAGCACCTAGATCAACATCTCCGTTAGGATTAGCAACGGTATGATCTTAAGCACCGGTATGATCACCAACACCAGTATGATCACCAACACAGATAAGATCACCAGCACCGATATGGTCTCTGGTATCATTGTGATTACCAGCTCCAGGATGATCACCAAAACCATTACAGTTAGCGGCACCACCATGATTAACAGCTTTAGTATGATCACCAACATGAGAACGGTCACCTGCTCCAGTATGATCACCAACACAGATAAGATCACCAGTACCACCATGATCGCCAGCTTCATGATGATCACCAGCTCTAGTATGATCACCAACACCAGTTCAATCACTAGCTCCAGTATGATCACCACTTTGAGTATGATCACCAACACCAGTACGATCACCAGTATCGCCATGATCACCAGCTCCAGTATGATCACCAGCACTTGCAAGATCAAGAGCATCAGTTCGACCACCAGCATCAGCAAGATCACCAGCATCAGGATGATCACCAATACTAGTAAGATCACCAGCACCAATAAGATCATCAGCAACAGGATGATAACCAATACCAGTAAGATCACCAGCGCAAGTACGATCACCAGCACCAGGATGATCACCATTGCCATAAGATCACCAGCACCAGTACGATCACCAACAACAGAATGATCATCAACAACAGACTGATCGCCAGCACCAGGATGGTCACCAGCAATAGAATAATCACCAACACCAGGATGAGCAGCAGCACCAGTAAGATCACCAGCACCAGTACGATCACCAAAAACTGAATGATAAGCAACACCAAGATGATCACCACCACCATTAAGATCACCAGCATCAGTATGATCACCAGTACCAGTAAGATCAAAACACCAGAATGATCACCTATACCAGGATGATCAGCAGCTCCTGGATGATCAGCACCAGTGAGATTGCCACCGCCAGTACGATCACCAACACTAGAATGATCACCAGCACCAGTAAGATCACCAACACCAGGATGATCACTAGCATCAACAAGATAACCAGCACCAAGATGATCACCAGCACAAAGTAAGATCACAAACACCAGGAAAATCACTAGCATCAGCAAGATCACCACACCAGTAAGATCCCTAGCACCAGGATGATTACCAGCAACAGTAAGATCACCAACACCAGGACGATCATTAGCATCATCAAGATCACGAGCATCAGGATGATCACCAGTATCAGGATGATCAATAGCACCAGCAAGATCACCAGAACAAGGATGATCACCAGAACCAGTTAGATCGCCAGCATTAGGATGATCACCAGCTCCATTATGACCACCAGTACTATCGTTGTTTTCACCAGAAGCAACATAATCCCCGAGCACCCGTACGATCACCAGGCACCAGTGTGATTACCAGCACTACTATGATCACCAGCAACATTATGATCACCATCACTGGGTATCACGACACCCCCCCCACCACCACCACCTCTTCCCAAGCAGTGCGCGGCGCAGATCAAGCGCTCCTGATTCCTACATTCATATCGGGAGAGCAGCCCGAGCTGATGGTTAGGAAAAGGGAATAATATTAATCAATTCGCGTACGGACGAGTACAATGGTAAGAGGCAGACCCGTGTGACGTTGGCTGTGGTGTTGTGGCTGGTGGGCTGCTCGCTGTCGAGGGGATCGATGGTCTGAACTGAGGTGGTGTAGTTGACGATGGAGCCGTATGTTAACTCCGGCGCTCTCCACCGCACCACCGCCTCTGTCTGCGTGACGTTCACCACACCCAGGTCAAGAGGTGGTGACGGTCCTGGAACATCAAAGGTGGTGGTCATCTCCCGCTGTTATGCTTCAAAGGTAAACAAAGGGCGAACTCGAATCTGCACTTGTGGTGTGTGTGGTGACGGTGTAATGTGAGGTATAGTGTGGTGGTAGTGTAACGTATGATACAATGTGGCGAGAGTGTTATGTTTGACGTGACGTGGTGATAATGTGGAAAGATTACCGTTTCGTAACATCCACCTCTTTGGGAGTTGAAATTATGTTTCTTTTTTCTCCGATGGTTTTTGATGTGTTTCGCACGATTCTGACCTTCATTTCTACGGCAAATCACTACTTTTTGAAATATTTCTCCCTCTCTTTATCCAACGATAATGGAGGACACCCAGTGGGGAGGAAATCACAAACAATAGTAATCTGCGGTAAAAATGAAGGTCAGAATCGTTCAAAAGACATAAAAGAAAAGACATCGGAAAAACAATTTAATCCAAACCAAACCTAACCTAACCAAGGCCTCCCGTAACATATGTATAGGTGTACTTACCTTGATTAACCCCGGAAAACTCAGAGCTGGGGTCATCGCTGTCCTCCTCCTCCTCCTCCTCCACGTCATTCACAAGCCACATTGGCCCCCTGTTTCTCCGGCAGGGTAGTGACGAAGGGCTGTTGTGGAAGTCTTTCCTCGCTCGCTGAACTGAGCGGAGAACGAATCACGCCAAGTAGTGACTGAGGTAGACGGACTTGTTGGCAGGCCGCTTCACCCGCGCCTTAATGTCCCTCCACAAGTACTCGACATCCTGCGTGTGGATGTTGCGGCTATGTGGATCAACAAAATCCTCGTAGTGGTTAATCACACGGTGGTCGTATCCGTGGTTCTTCAGGCTGTTGTAGGCTGCCCACTTGTCGCTCCCAGTGGCTGTCTCTGGCCGTATAAACTGCTTGATTAAAGGAGTCCGTGTAGTAGCGTCGCGTCTACGCGAGGAACCACGCAAAACTTCTTCGGCAGACTCTCAGCGCCGCTAGGCACTTAGATGTCACTCAGAACACGGCCTCTCTCTCGTATTTCCTCTCCGAATTGCGACTCGTCGATTTTCCACAATAATATCATGGCCTCCTACTGGCTGCGGATAGTGAACCAGGATTCCGTCACCTCCGAACAGAAACTATGCCAGTCGACACTCGTACTACGAGACAGGTTAAGACACATGACGACGGTATGATGATCCCAGACCATATCGAGCCAAATGATTAACAAATAAGATCAGTTTCCACAGCTCCAGATTAGCACCATCGACAAGTGTTTCTTTGAAATGTGACAATGATTACACTTCTTCTTCGCCTTACGTTTAGGAATAACTGCTGCTGCCACGAACCCTATATGTTTGTCAGCTCGATAACTGCATGGCTGGTTACACTTCCCACAATTCACTTCATTAAGAAGGACGCCGTGATCTTGAAGAGATTTCCACGCTTCGCCGTCTTTACCGTAATATCTAATATGAAATCGTGCGATAGTCTCGCAGTAGTCAAGATCACAGCCACAGCGAAAGCCTATTTCGAGCTGTGATTGGTTGATGCCAATTCGAACCGACCAGTTAATATCCTCAGAACAAATGCACATTGCGTTAGACTCTTGATCGTATGTACTGCGGCCTACACATCGACATACGGACGCACAGGAGCTCGTCATATAAACAGTGGACTTAGAAAAAAAAGTATCGTAATTTCTTAGGGATGTAATCATTTCTAGGAGAAATGGTATAGAAGAGAAGGGTCTTCAGACTGCCTAAGCTACTAGTTCCAAGACTTAAGATCCTAAAATTTGCTGGATGTTCGAAACGGTAATGTGGGACATAATGTGGTGATAGTGTAATGGGTAATATAGCGTGATAAAATTGTATTGGTTGACACAGTATGATGATAATGCAATGTGTAATATTTCTTTTTCGTTGGAGGTTCCAGCCACAGAAAAAAGTCAACATCCTCGTCGTCCACTAACAGAATATAGAAAGGATTATGAAAGGGAAAAAGAAAAGACAAGGAAAAGTGTTTACGAATTTTGGGGGAAATGAAGCACCTGTCATCTAAAATGTGCCAGGTCATAGTCATTGGGAAAGACATGAGAAGGTAAAAAGTTCCAAAGCTTCGACGTGTAGGGAAAGAAACTGATATCAAAACGACCCATCCTTGAGTTGCAAACGGCCACACAGAATCTATGCGACGCAACAAGTTTATTGAGTATTGTGTGGTCTAGCTAGTGGTGGGGATACACAAGCAGCCAGTTCTCGGGGAGCAAAAACCGAAGTAATACTAATAGAAGAGGGAAAATGAACCAACATTCCGGTGTAGGGCAAGAGGGTCGAGTTTTGAAGTTAGCCTAGGAGAGTTTATAAGTTGGACCCCTTTCGACTGAAGTCTGTCAAGTAAAGCTGCAGTGCCAGAACCGGACTCAAATGTGAGAGCAGTAATCCATGCAAGGACGTATCAATCCTTTGCATAAATGGAACAACTGTTCTGAAGAAAAGAAATTTCGATATCAAAACAGGACTTCCTGTTTCTCAGAGGCAGACTTAGCTACTTCCGTAATGTGGGGTTTCCAAGAAAGAGTGGATGTTACAGTAATACCAAGCATGTTCAGTGAGTTAACAGGTGGAATTACAGAACTGTCAAAGGAGAGACAAGAATTGTGAGAAGATTTCTATTATAGAGATGCGTAAAAAGTGGGACTTGGAGGCATTAAACTAAACTAGATTTCGTCTATCCCACTGAGATATCCTGTCCAAGTCTGAGTTTATTGAGGAAGCTGTGTCAAGACGAAATGCAGATCGAGTGAAATTAGAGGGAACAAAATTGAAGGATGCTGATATTTGCAATGTTGAGTCGTCAGCGTATGAGTGCATTTGGTTATTTGTGGAGGAGAGGAAATCGTTGAAAAAAAAGGAGAAAAGATGTAGGGGACAGGACAGAAACTTGAGGGACACCTCTGTTGATGGAGAAAGGTGAGG
>JAYMFT010032136.1:0-15954 GCA_038088735.1 Panulirus argus
ATCTACAATCTTCTTGGTGATAATGATAATATAATTAACAGGTTGATTGTCTTTCTCAACGAAACGGAATTAATCAAGATGATATAAGGTGGTTCGCCGTTTCGACTCTGTACCGGGACTGGCTTTGGGGTATGACTGCTTCTGCTTCGGGATGGCTGTGTGGTGGGCGGAGCTATTTGTCCATTACTCTTCTGGCCTGGAGCGGGGCCGGCTGGGCCTGAGTAGTCTGGTACCGTTATGGCGTCGGGCTGGCTAATTGCCGTTGCTCATATTTCATATATATTTCGTATGTATTTCATGCCATGGTGAAGGCCTGTCTCTAATCTGTCCTATCTTTTGGCAGTCCTTCTGGCAACTGCACCAGTGAGTGGATGTTGTGCCAACTGGGTGGTGTGTTTGCTGCCACATTGACACAATACCCACTTTCCAACTTTTTATTCCAGTATTATTATATCATGTCTATGTATATTTGAATGTTTTTTTCCCCTGTAGGTTAGATAGGGTATACATAGGGACTTTATAGAGTCAAAGATCAAACAGGGTTGCTGGCCTAATGACCTTACTCATAGGTCGCTGGCCGTTAAACCTAACAAAGCAGTCAATCATTTAAATGCCTCATAACAACACAACAAGGACGCACACCTCAGGTATGTAAAGATCCAGACTTTTAAATATCTCAGACGCTGATTTAAATTCCTCAGAACTGTTGGAAAAAGGCCGTACGCCGCCGTTATTCAAAAACCACACCGCAGCTGAAATAAGGGGTGAATGGCGGCCCCGAGTATTTTACCTTCGGCGATAAGTTTTAAGGCAAAGAGCTCACCATCACAAGTCTATGATAAAGTTTAGATATTTCAGGCTTGCCGGCCTCGACATGCAACTGTGCATGAAGTTACTGCACACGAGGTTACCTGCCAAATGCGTATACACAATCACAGGTAAAAAAAAGGGAAATGTGAAGACCTTGACCTTGAAATATTTGGGATCACCCCCTTCGGCAGAGAGGTTGATGACAATCCCTTTTCCTCCCACCCACATAACTTGTCTTTCAATACGTAGATAACCATATTCTTTTAGGTTATATAAATTTTTGACATTCTTCTTTTTTTGGGAAGGTTCATTAGGTTCATTTACGGATTTGTAACCCTTAAGAAGAAATTGTGTCACGATCATTTGTTTGTACCTTGGTCTGCAGTGTTGCCAGGCATTCAAAAATGTCGCCAGGTTGGCGAGTACGTGACACATTCGGCGATAAAGTCGGGCACGACTGATATGAAAGGGAAATTAAATTTCTTGTGAGACTTCGATAAATGTATGAAAAATGATGAAATATCTAATGAAACTTTTATAAATATCTGTTATTCTCTTATTTTACAATGTCACATGTTATCACTGAGCAAAAGAAGAGTTAGAACATTTCCTGTAATTTCCATGCACATGATATAATCATCTACCCTTGTGCGTCTGCGTCTTCATAGAACAGTGCGCAAATTACACAGTGAACATAAATAAAACAGCTTGACTTTACTCACCATTTTCAAGATAAGAAATACGCCTCTGGTCATCTAGATTAACTGCTGGAAAAATATTATAACATAACCGAAAGCGATTTACATAATCTGTTTGGTTCACGGCCTTTTTTTCCTGTATCATAGCATTTACTGTGCTCTGTCATGTTATGATCTGTAAGGAAAATTAATTATATAACAAATAGTCTATTTATTGCCTTCTAAATCTCCAGAATTTTTTTTTTAGATATAATAAAAACTCGGGAGGCGATACTTTCACGCCAATTTGGCGAAATGTTGTCGTAAAAGTTTGGCAACTGTGTTCGGTTAGGTCGTCGTCAGGTCTGAACTTTTAAAGTGAAGGTAAGGAATTGCCCCTGCTAATGATACCCTCAGATTCTATATTGCAGTCAGCATATAAAGACAAGACTGTAACTGATAGTTCTTTAGTCGTTGATATACAGATTTAGTAAAAGTTTTAAGTTCAAGAATCCCTGTAGGCAGGAACTTGAGATGTGTTGTATGTACAGGTTACCCATAGCATGATACCGTAGTTGTATATGTTGTTTATAGTATATGTAAATGATATCATGTGATTGACTGAGCCACTCAGAGAGTAGGGGAAAAATGTACCATTGGTGTAATTTATGATAAAAGGACCCTGAAAATCAAAGGGAGGTTTCTGTTTACATTGTAGGGTTGATTCTCAGAGGCTCATTTACATGCAGATTATTGTGTACTAATAAGGTTAGAGTAAAAGAAAGTGAAACAACACAGTAATTAAGAGTGAAAACAACACAACAGAACCTGATCCGATTTAGTTTGGTCCTAACCCAACCCAACGTAACGTAAAAAAGGGTAATTGTTGCACCTCAATATTTCACGTTTTTTGTTAAATAACTTCACAATGCCACCTCATTACCTATAGAATTCAGAAGAATATGTAATGGGTTGGGCATATTTTCTGTGGAAATTAGGTAAACATGTTCACCACAACACTTTTAACATTCAACAAATTTTTGGAAACCAGTTCAAAGAAAAGGAAGCTTGTGTTAAGTATCCAGCCAAAAATTATTATCACTGAATTCAGTTAAAAAGATGATCCTAGGATTAGAATATTACGTGAGGTAGATATAGGTAAGACAACTTAAGATGGATGTGGAATTAGATAATCTCGTGTTGTCTTGGTACTAATTGTTGAACAGCTTCACATTTCTAAAAAGTTAGATATGAGGATAATGTTCATAATTCCATCAATAAGATTCATCTATTATATTGCACATGTAAGGTGTCAGCTGGTATTGATGATGATATAGTTGTTGTGCAAGATGCCTCCGAACATTTTTTTATAACTAAGAATAATCAGGAAATGTAATAACTCCTTAGTTTGAAACTTCTCCCATAAATGTTGTTTACATTTTTCAAAAGCATCTTCTCTCCGTAGGTTCCAACTTTTAAAGAAGCAATTGCCTTAGGATGCATAGGATTTTTATGGCTCAGAAGAGAGTCCCAAAGGTGAACTTGTCCATTTTCAATAAAAGACTTCTGGAGGCTTCATGTCAGCAACATTTTCCCACCCATCTGCCATTTATAGCATACAGTAACAAGGCATTTGAAAATTGTTTCTCAACTTTTTCACAAGCTTTATCAAATGGAGGGGGATATGGATGCAATGGGGGCCAAAAGATAAACAAGATAAGTTTATGGAAAGAGTTCTTATCCAGAAGTATCATCAGTACTGCACATTTGAACTCTTCTCAGTCTGACAGTGCTGAGAATGAAAGCAAACCCAACTACAGTTTTGATGCACTTGGTGCCTGGGATAACCGAATTGACCTTCCCATCTATATGGAAGGAAGCATCAAACATGGAGCCCCAATACCCATGATTGTCGCCTCAGATGTTGGTTGCTCCAGCATTCTTGGTAAACGCACATATCAAGAGGACAGGTAAGAGGGAAGCATTTTAGACTTTGTGTTAACTAGTATTCATTTGCTGCACAGTGACAGTTAATGTGAGGCAAAAAATGGATATTTCAGGAAGTAAATAATGAGAGATATCAGAGAAAGAGAAGAACCAACTCTTTAGTATTCAATTAATTCTGTTTATTCAGTTCACCCCTGTCTACTGCATCATTATATGACGCATTCGTATCTTTGATATCTTTACACTTTTTTTTATAATCATGACTTCCTTTTATAGTTTCACAGTCTTGTTGAAGTACTTCCAACTCATTACCTTATCCTTTATGCCCTAACAATTTGAACCCCTTTATATTGTTCTTTTCGTGTTTATTAATCTAAGAGTGGATCATTTGAAAAATAGGCAAGTTTTCCTGTTCATGCTCTTTGGATACTTTTCCTTTTTTTTTTTTTTACATAAAAAAGATTTATTTCTCTTTGGTTCATTTAAATGGCACCCAAGCTCTTTGCAAAGCTGAGCAAAAATTATTTTTGTCCCCCTGAAAAATAAAAAGGCAATTCAGTCATAATTTCCATTCTTGATGCTACAGAAAGGCAGAATGTGATGTTTGAACATAAGTTGTTGATGGCTGCAAATTATGTGATAAATCCTGAAGTCAAATACCATACCATGATAAAGCAGATGATATTATTCCAGAATGATGGTGAGAAATCCTATCATACTCCTAGCAATGGAACATTTTGGAAAATCACTTCTCTCATGCCACTTTTGTATGAACTAATAATCACATATTTTGCATATTTTACTTTAACACTCCAACCATCAGAACTGCAAATGATTCTAAGTAATGTTTGCAAGGGAGGCATATAAGGACAGAGATGAGCGGAGACACTTTTGCCATAGGCATCCCCACGATGGGAGTTCCAGGAGGGAACAGCTGTCAGAGATATAGATTGATCTAATAGGCTTTTTTTCTTTAGCTCAGGCTTTTCTCCCTCTCTTCATGTTCTCACTTTCATCTCTCTCACTACCCCATCCTTATATTTACTGAAAAGCTGATTCAACATCACACAGTCTTGTCTCACTGTCACTTTTCTCTCAAAATTCACACACCTTGCCATCCACTTTCATGCTTGTCTTACTTTTTTCCTTAAACGATACCCATGCATTCACTTACTTAACACCTCAGGTTTTCAGTACATCTTACGATTCACTCTAGTATCATTTGGCTTTTCTAGGTCCATTATTTCTACATTCTTCAAAATTTATACTTCTGGGTGATGCAAAACACCTTAGGGCTCATACTTCATGGGTTTTCTTTCTAACTGCCAAATAGTTTGACCTAGAAGGTTGAGATTAAATTAGTTCATTGGATCTTGGCATCAGTGCCTTCATCTAAAGTTTTCTGGGCTGCAGAGGGCTCCTTAAAACACATGCATCATGTCTCCATTGATGAAATTCTTGTATGTAATGTAAATTATTTTTTCAAGTATAGGTTCTGAGAATATGTATTTTTAATTAAAGGTTTTCAAAATATCACAGCATATTTATTTATATTCATGGGACAGTGGTTTGTGCTTACCTTGGACTGTGGCTTGAGGCTTTGCAGAACAGTGATACAGGGGTTCACAAGAAAGTGGTTCAAGGTTATATGGGAAAGTTGCTTTGAGAATTCATGGGAAAATTGTTAATACTCAGCAACCAGACTTATCACAGTTGTTTTGTGTCCCTGTCCACAGCTAGGAAACATGTAAGATAGGCTCTAAGCACAGCAAGGAGCATGGGGCTAGAGGTCTCATGCTCCCTCAGAGCTGAGACTGTGAAGCAACCTCGCCATCTATTTCTGTACAGGGTTAGCACTTGACACACATATTTATTGACTTTATATGAACTAGTTTTGCAGACATTGATAATACTAAGATATGAAGTTAATATGTGAAATATTACTTGGTGAAGTTACCTGATTGATATTTAGATGTTCAGTGAATGGTGGAACCCTGTTGTAATCCCCAGTCATGCTAAACGTAACTTTGATTTAAATATTTTCCTTGTAAAGGTATGTTGTTGAAGACCTCCCCAACAACATTTTATGCAGTGCAGTTTTTGATGGTCATGGAGGGAGTGAATGTTCTGAGTACTGTGCACAAAATTTGAAGGTAAGAATTATTTCTTGTACCATCATTAGAAAGAATTAATGTTTTCTCCCTTTAGCAATGTGAATGCATTCAATCAGCCAGATTTAACATCACCAGATAGTCTGTGTTTGGATGGTCAAAGGTCAACCTCTCCCAGTTAAGAAGCCACACCATATGTCACATATGACACATTAGATCTTCACTTCCCACACAACAGATATTAACTCACACACCATGAACAAACTACACACCCTCAGAATACTTACCACCATCAGCTTTGGACTGGAAAAAAGAATCCCTGAGAAACCTCTGGAAACATTTCTGGCTCACCCTAAAGTGTGCCTTACCCACCTGTGGTTGGGTGTAGGCTGACTGCCACACCAAGGATTCAAAACCTTGCGAGCCTGACCCTGGGCTGCCCTGTGCTGATTTATTGTCACTGACGATAACCACTACACTATGAAGGCCCATGCATGTATGTGTGAGTGTGTGTGTGTGTGTATTTGTATATTTGAATGTACTGCATATATTGAATTATATTGAATTTTTTGATATGTGGGTATGTGTATAAAAAGATTCCTGTACAGTTTTATTGATCTATACTGGTTAAATTTAGGATCTATTATTGGAGTACCTCGCCCATCACAAGGACTTGGAAGCTGTGCTGCACCATACCTTCCTAAAACTGCATTCTGGCTATGCACAATGGACTCGGGATCATAATACAGGTTTCATATTTTTTATTTGTCTTGGCATATATAAGGTTTACTGAATAATTCCAGTTGCTCTAAGTTACATTAGTACTTTTCATTATTTTTTAACCAGTTTTACTAATGGGATATGTCAACAAAGCAGTGATAAGCTGAGTATACACTGCTCACTAAGTTTAGATGGTAGTACAGCAACAAATCAGGTTAATTTACTTGATTTTTTTACTTGATATATTTCTAGCAAATAATGGCTAAAATATTTCATGAATTTGATAACCCTCTGTTCAAGGGATCCACCTAAATTTTCTTGGCTCCATCCTTTAAGGGTTAACCTCTTCCTCTCTGCCATTACATTGCATTTTACAAATTTTGCACTAATTAACCTTCTTCCGATACACTTGCAGTCAAACATCTTTTCAATCTACTCATCCTTTATTAACAATTTCACATCTTTTCTTGCATAACAATTTCTATCATCTTGCATGTCTGGTTTCAAACCTTTGTCTTCTTTACATTCAAAGGTCCCACTCCCACTCTGCCATGCTTCACATGTTTCAAATATATGTAACTTTCCCTTTGTAAAGATGTTTACAGTTTCAATCCTTTTGATAGTCATCATTTATTACTCTTACATATCACTTCCTTATAGGGACCTGCATCCCTTGTTGCAAGCAAATGAAGGCATGCCATATCATTTATTACTCTTACATATCACTTCCTTATAGGGACCTGCATCCCTTGTTGCAAGCAAATGAAGGCATGCCACTTATGGCCGAGACGCATGCACCTTCTTTAGGGAATATTTTCAGAACTAGGGTCCTTAACTCTGACACCATAGGCTAGCAAAAAGAGCAGAGTATGCAGACTTACTTCCTTGCTGTCTTGGTACCTTTAAGTGCTTTTTTTCTCTTTGGTCTTTCCCATGAGCATGAGATGTATTCCCTGGGAGTATATAGGTGAAGATCCTTCCAACCTTTATGACTGATGATAAGGCACCAACCAGTCTTGTCATTGATGACATCTGTAATGGGTTTAATTACATCCAGACCCAAGTTTTTAGCTACTAACGAAGTTACGAACTTTAGAAATAACCCTATTGTCATCCATTCTTGGAAGTTTCACTGAGAGAGCATAATACCCAATGAAGAGACCTTTTGGACTTCATCAGAAATTACTTAGGGTACCATTTATATGTGCTCCTTGGTTCTTATAACATCTCTCAGCAAGATATATCTCTACATGCATTCAGAACTTGTTTTATTGACTGAAGATGGGCTTTACACTCTAAAGCATGTTTGAGAAGTATAACCTCTACTCTAGACCTCCACAGAAAAGTTTCATTACAGGAAATCAAGAAAAAGACTCTTTTTGCACTCTACCTTCACATATATCTGATGGTACCTTAATTTAGATGTTTTGGATCTGTCCTTGTGGCTCGGGATTCCAGTGTCTCGGATTCTCCTTTGAAAGTATCTGTTTGTTCCTCAGGTTTAGTATTATTGGAAAGTTTTTCCTTAAACCTTCCTTATTTGTGTGGGTATTCTCCTATGCTTGTGGGACAGACTTCAAAGGAGAGAAATGTTGATGTTAAAAATTGAAACCTTTTTCCTTTAATGATGTGTTTTACAAACAACTTTTCTTGGGTTTCTTACCCTACCCTGGCTTCCATTTTTTTTTTTTTTCAAAAGACTTTTTCACAGTATCTATTGAGACAGCCTTGGGTTGGCACCAGTGATCTGTGAATTGTAAGCTCTGTTCAGCTAGAAATGATTAGGACCATTATACCAGCTTAGTATTGGTTGCTGATTGACTAAGGGCAAGCCTGAATAATGAGCAAGCAGCTGCAATCACCCTAGGGTCATTTGCAAAGGGTGAGAGAAGGATGTTGTGTTCTCATTGGAACCACCTCACTTTGGATAGGTCGTGTCCTATATATTTATAGGGAATATATTTCATGCTAGTTGGCCACTACCCCAGAGAGAAAAGGCTTTTCACTTTTTAAATCCTGCATTTTCACCATACTAGATACAGCATTAAATATTTCAGTGCACCTGACATGTGTGCTTCACAGACTAGTTTTAGATGTACACAGCTTCTGTTGAGACTTTATTTTCTTGTACACTGATAGACCATATTTTATACTGTATCATTAGGTTTGAAAGCTGGAACAACAGCAACAGTGTGCTTACTGCGAGGGGGTGTAGAGCTTGCTGTGGGTCATGTGGGTGACTCAAGGGTGCTATTGTATCGCTCGGATACATCAATAGAACTCACACGAGACCACTGTCCATCACTTATCTCAGAGAAGGTATAGTATTAATATTTTTTTTCATGGGCTATCTTGAAAGCATCAGTGAAAGCTGATAGATGTAGGATGTTTGTATCTTAGGTTTTGCAAAATATAGAAGAATGTATGATATCACCTTGGTGCTGCACTGATTGAAGCTTTTGTCATTTTTTTTTCTTCTTTTTTTTGATTTTATAATCCCAGAACCCCTTTTATGGGGCTTTTGCAGCACTAGGGCTGCACTACAATTAGTAGCGGGGAAATGAAGGACTCCTTTGGACAGAGAAGTTCCTCAAAGAGATTTTACTACTTTTCATCCATCGACAGTGATACAACCTCGTTGAAGATGACTTTTCACTTGAGGTGTAACCTCTTGCATATGGAGTCCAGTAACACCCGTCATGTGTTTCAGTAAGTTATACATGAGCAATTGCTTCTTCATTATATTCATGATGTCAGCAATAAACAGTTGTTAGAAGGATAGAACAGTCAGAGGCCCTACCTTGATGTTAAAGAAGAAACTTTTTAGAAAATTATTAAAGAAGTATTTTTAGAGTATAATAGTAGTGGATAAATGTAATAAACTGAGAGATAAAATTATGAATACAGGCAACGTACAGAAGTATAAAAAGTTGTATGATAGTAATGTTCAAGAAATGGGGATCCATGAGTCTATAAATTCCTTGGTTTACCATACAAATGGGTAATTACAAATAGGTAACCACACACACAAACACACACAAGAAAATGAGCTTTGTCTTATACAAAAGGGACGGCTGGGTGGATGAATTGTATCTAGACTGCCAGAAATCGTTCGGCTACTACACAGGAGGCTGATTAAGAAACTGGGTCTCTAAGTAGGAACAAGGGTGAGACTCTTCTGATAAGCAAAAGATTATCTAACTAGGAGGGAACAAAAGACACATGTCAGAGGAGCTTTCTCCAGTGGAATTCCACATGGTTCTTTTCTGGGACTGATACTGTTCTTGGTATGTTTGAATGACTTACCAGAAGGCATGGACTTCTACTTGAATATGCTTGCTGATGATGCAAAGGGAAGTAAAAAATGAGTAGAATTGCATGAACTCAAAATGGGACCTAGACAGACTCCATAGTTGGTCTGATACATAGTTGATGAAACTGAACCTAAGCAAATGTAAAGCAATGAGTGTGTAACTGTGGAAGCAGGTTTCAATATGATTATTATCTAGCTGGAAATATGCTTTAGGAATTTGTGAGTGAGAGGGACTTGGGAATTGACACCATCCTTAACCTGTTGTCGGAGCCCAACACTAGGAGGAGAATAGTAAAGATGGTGAACCCTCTACTGGCAAATATTAGATTAGCTTTCAAGTATATTGGCAAGAAATATTTAGCAAGCTTTCCATATCCTACAAAATGCTAAAACTAGAATCTGCTTCTCAGTTTTGGTCACTGCACCTAAAGAACGACATGACATGATAAGTGGTGTGCCAAATTTAAATGTCTTCAGAACAGCAGCATACCTGATTTTTCATTTTCTTTAACTTTTCTTGATATTTTCTGTAACTGGGCAAAATTTTTCATTTTTTCTTGATAAACCTTGGTCCTGTGGACCCCACTAAATGTTTAGGCTCATTCCTTTAAGGGTTAATGATGTGGCCCTTGTACAATGGGTCTGCAGTTTCCTTCTTCTGATCAGCCAAAGCTAACTAACTTTTTTCCCTTAGTTTAGTGTAGTTTGAACCAAAGGCATGTCTGTTGTCCTCAAGTGAGGCAAGTGTAGAAGGGTGCTGTTGTCCTCAATCAAGACGTGCTTTTCCGCCACAAGCTGAATTCCGCATGCACTGTTGGCTCTGTTAACTGGCCATAGATGGTCAGTCAAATAAAGGATGAGTAACTGGAACTGCCTGGAGGGTTCATTAACCTGCTAGTGATGTCATTGGGCATTTGTGTGTCTAGGGATTTGTCACATCTGTGACATCTACTGCCACCAGTAGTATCAACCACTATTCCCACACTGCCTTTAGTATGTACGATTGGTCAGTCCAGTAAAAAATTACTTTTTCCTTTTAAACTACAATACGAAACTCTTAATTCCTGAGGAAAAAAGATGTCCTGATAGTTTTTGCACCACCTCATAAAGCATAAAAAAAAGAATTATGAAATGAAAATGACTGGAACCTCCTTCATGAAAAAAGAATTTTTGATAGATATCTTGCCTATCCAGAGTTTACTTTTATTCTCTTACAGGAACGCATTATCCGATCTGGAGGACAAGTGACTGTGGACAACATCGGGCGTCACATGGTAAATGATAGTCTCAGCATGTCTCGCAGCATTGGTGATCTCCATCTCAAGTCATATGGAGTAACTGCTTTGCCCGACACAAGAACTCTACGGGTAAGGAGGATTTGAGGTAGACTTCCTTAGACTTTCTAGTTATGACATGACATTGTCATGGTGTCTATGTTTACAACTTGATAATGTCCACAGTTAGCAATCTGCTGTAACATCTTCCCCACACTTTGGCTGAAGGGTAAAGGAAGAGTTCATGTGTAACTGATTACAAGGAAGCCTTAGGCACCTCATATCACCATCACTGTGGATCAGCTGAAATTTTATTGTTGGCATAAAAGCATGAATTGTAGATCTACATGAGGTCCTCTTTATTAAAGGCAACATAGACTTACTTGAGGTCCCCTTTATTAAAGGCTACATATATCTACATGAGGTCAGAATGAAGGATTCAGTTTGGTGGGCTTCTGTGTTTGTGTTATGTGGGTAACTGACACTAGAATTTTTTATGCTACTCATAGTTGCCAGGAACATAAGGCATTCTACATACCAATGAAGTGCACCCTTCACTTTAAAAGTTTTTGAACACTTACAAAAACACACACCATGTTTTGGAGAAATTATTCTGGACATAATTTTCTTTTAAAAGTATATCATTGGTAATAAGAGTATTTTATCAACAGGTAAAGCATGGGAAGGATGCCTTCCTTCTTTTAATCACAGATGGTGTGAATTATGTACTGCGGTCTCAAGAAGTGTGTAGTATCATTAATCAAGCTGAAGATCCATGTTGTGCTGCTAATTTATTAACAGAACAGGTTTGTATGAAAGATTTTGAATTAAGCACTTGGTTAGGTAAGGTCTGAACTAGGAAAATTAAAGTTCTTGAAGCATCTTAGTAAGCATTAAAATATTTTATGAGTAACGCTTTTCTAATTATATAAAACTTAAAAGAGAAAAACAGCTGAAGAGTGAATTGACAATAGATAAACAACTTGCAAATGTTAAGAACTATTGAAAGGTGCTATGAAGAAGTGAGCTATCTGGTCATCTTGTGGTTTAACAAAATTCGATAAAACAATTATCAGCATAACCTTTAAACATGAACTGAATGGCAAGAAAGGTGAATTGCCAAGTTAATGATTCCACACACACAAACCTCAAGTACTGAAGAGAGGTCCATAAGTCATGGAATATAGGTAGGTACTTATTAATCTTAAAAGTAAATTTTCAGATAATAAAAATTTTTCCTTTTTTTAGGCACTCAGCATGTCATCTGAAGACAACATGACGGCTCTTGTCATACCGTTTGGATCTTGGGGAAAATATACCAAATCAGCATCCATGTTCTATTCCTTTGGTATTGGAAGAGATATGAATAAGAGCAGTAGATTTGGTTAAGGGGCCTTAATCATCATGCCTCTAAAGGTTACCATTGAAATGCTCAACATTGCTTGAAACTTTTATGAAAACCCAGTATAGTACAGTACTAATATAAGACAGACATAGCTCATGGTTCAAGACTGTAATCTATTCACTTAGAATGAATTAAAAATTGACTCGTTAACTATATGAGCTGATGTTCCCTAATCATTCAGTATACTCCTGTTTCACTCAAATTATTTGATTAATTTATGGTAGAAAGTTTTCTAGGCCCAAAATTAAATTTCTTACTAAGTGCAGTAAAAATAAACACCAAATAAAACCCTAAAATAAAATCTAAAAGAAATTGAAAAGAATGTCTCATGATTATTTTTTTTTTTTTTTCGATTGTTGATTACAGCAAAGAAAAAATAAAATTCAAACTGTAGATATTGGAGCTTCAAGAATTTAAAGATGCAGGAACTAGTTTTGAGGAAAAGGTTTAAATTTGTGTTCCATCAGATCAAGTATTTATTTGCCTATAGATTAGTGCATATGTCTGCAGCACATGATAACTAAAGCTGCGGATATCATTCCATAGCTTATGAGCCCCAAGGTGTAAGGGACAGGTGCCACTATAGAAAATATAAAGAAACTAGAAAATCTCATAAGATCAGGATTTTTTAGTTGTAATTGTGGCACATAATTAAACAAGACATGGGGATATTTGAATGTTTGGAGCATTTTAGTGCTTTATTAGAGAAAGAATATAAGAGTGTTTTAGCATTTTGCATTTGCTCTTTGTGGTTGAT
Source organism: Panulirus argus (assembly GCA_038088735.1). NCBI lineage: Eukaryota > Metazoa > Arthropoda > Malacostraca > Decapoda > Palinuridae > Panulirus > Panulirus argus. Next base: position 13,015 of record JAYMFT010032136.1, read on the forward strand.
TTTTTTGGCCATATAAGATGATAAATCCCCTTTAGAGGTATAGATAAACCTATAGGGATAAAAGAATGATAGCTAAAAGCTTTGTATTATGTAATTTTGAAGAGAATCTTCTTTTATTTATTATTATTATTATTGCTATGTAAATCCATTGCTTTTGGGTAGATTAAATGATTTTTCTTTTTATCTGTTTAGAAAATGAAATTTCTTCATATGTGAAACTTGAATTATTCTGAAATGGTAATTACTAGATACATCTATATATCTATTGTTTCTGTTTATATCATTTATTCATTGGTCGATCTTATTAAAATTTTAAGCTTCTGATACTCTACAATGATTTACAGAAGAAAATCCAAACTTAGTATTTAGGTTATTAATATATATATATATGAGCATTGTTTATAGACTGGTATGCTACAAATTCTTTAGGGGTTCACAAACACAAGAGCATAATGTCATAGCTTGACAAGAATTGACCAAATGTCTTCTTGGCATTTTTATTTAATATATTTTAGGTTTAACTGCAGTTGTAACAGAGTGAGCAAATTTACTAGGGCTGCATATATTTCATTTGAAGGTACCAGAAGAAGGATCTTTTCATAATGTATGGAAAAGATGTGCATTGTGAAGGTATGATTAAAAGCATTATCTTCACTTGACATATTACCTTTGTATGTAAAGTGAATGCTTCAATCACACTGGAAGCCCACTTATTACTCTAGCATACTGGACATTGGTTGAGGATGTATGTGCATGAACTGAGAGGCTGTGTGCTTTTGATCTAGACCTTAAATATCATGGGTCCTGAGGGTAAACATGTCACTCATTTGTAAAGTTTACTGATGGTGGGATGGAATATCATGGAGTGGTATACAGTGCAAGGTATTGTCTTCCACTAACAACAAAATGCATCAGCCACATGTTCATTAGAATAGAAATATATTTTCTTACATTTCCTTTGGGATACCATTCAAGAAATATGAGAACAATAATTCATATTTACCTTTTACAAATGATTGGACAGCCGTAGATACAGAAATTGTAGTTACATATTTTTCATGTAACATACTACTTCTTGAAGGAAAGGGTCATCATGTATTTCTGAATTCTATCTCCAGCCCATAGTGTATTTTCTGGCAGTGCTAAAAACGTGATTCATTCTTAGGATTTTCACGAGAAAGGCTGATAGGTACCCAGAAAACTATGGCAGCTAAGTGCGAGTCTTTTTATTGAACAGTGAATCATACACCCACAGTATGTATGGAGATTTCTTAAGGTAGGGCTCTAGTTCATAAGAATTGTTTATATGGTCGTCTTCATGATCTACATTTTTTGTGTGGTAATATATGCCACAAGTACCTCGGAGAATTATGCATTCTATCAATTAAGTACATTCTTTCGTTTTCCATTCACCCTTTCTTTTAAACTTTTCAAGTCTGTTTAATTTCTGTGCTGAACATGGTTTTCCGTTTTTGCTTCTTTTTATGGTTTGCTTTCTGAGTAGTGTCAAGACACTGAAGTAGAAAGTAAATCATACAATTCATTGTAATTTCAGCACATTTTGTTTTGAGCTCTGGAATGGCCAAACCAACCTTGCAACAGTTGTGGGCCTAATTTTCCCACCTGTATGTGATTACCTGCTTCCTTTACTGTCTAGAGGCATGTATAAATACCTGATGTCATCCCCAACTAGCAAGAAGAAATATCACCAAGACTTATTTAGTAAGAGGTAACTGTGTGGTAGGAAGATATTGTGCCCTTCTCCCACCTGGGTTGCCACCTTACTATGGTGTAACCAAACAAGATTATATTTGGCTCAGATTGTGAAAACAGCCAACAATGATATTTACACATGTCAGATCACAAAGAGTGATTTTAATGTTAATGTTTGAGAATGACTCAATCTTCAAGCAGAGAGAGTTATGTTCAAAGGGCAGTTATTCACTGGGGTTGTTGGGTGTGATGCACAAAGATTAGCAGCATACCTAGGTTAAATTCTTTGGTTCTTTTATTTAAATGGCTGAAATTGTTTAAATGATTTATAGTATTTTTTCCAGTTTTTCTAATAATGCTAAAAACTACATTCCCAGAAGGGTAAATGCACCCAGCACCTTAGTTCCCCTCTTCCACCCTATGACTTACTTCTTCCCTTATGGTTTCATCCACTGTCATATCTATTACCAAGTATCTATTATTAATGGGCTGAATTATTTTTGTTATGCAGATTTTTCAAAGCAGAATTTGTGCGGACAAACACTTAATTGTAAGGTCACAGTGGAAGGAGTTACCTTGTGGAATATATCAATCTGTGGTATATTGCTTCACTACCAATGAGGTATGGGAATTATTTGTTTACTCTGGGTAGAGGCTGAAGACACTTGGCCAATCCCAGTTTGTAAATGTGAATATGTACAATGCTACACAGACTTGTTTTGAATAGTAAGCTAATTGTTTTAGTAGTATTATTAGATCCATGTAAAAAGTAGTGAAGAGCTAGGGAAGTACATAAGTTAGATCAGACGTGTACCTGAAACTGTAAATTTAATCCAGGAATACCTCAGAAATGAGATTTTGTAATTTAGTGGTGGTCTTAAAGTATATAATTTTGACCATGACCTATTCTTTGTTAAGAAGGTTATCCATTACATTTGCAATACTAGTAATACTCTCTTCTCAACGCTACCTCACTATTGCAGGAAATGGCAAATATATGAAAATAAAAAAAAATATATATAGAGAGAGAGAGAAAAAGAGAGAGATTCTCAAAAAAGAAGAGAGAATGTCGAGGAGAAGAGAGTAGTAAGAGTGAGTGAAGTTCAAAAGGAAGCTTGTGTGAAGAAATATCAGGAGAGAGTGAGTGTACAATGGCAAAAGGTGAGAGCAAGTGAAGTGAGGGGAGTGGCTGAGGAATGGGATGTATTCAGGGAGGCAGTGATGGAA
>JAYMFT010032147.1:0-15954 GCA_038088735.1 Panulirus argus
TGGCTGCTTGTGTGCCCCCACCACTAGTTAGACCATGGAATACTCGGCAAGCTGCTGCGTCACATGATTATTGTGTGACCATTGGCAACTCAAGGGTGTGCCTTTTTGATAACTGCTTCTTTCCCTACACGTCGAAGCTTTGGAACTCTCTACCATCTCATGTCTTTCCCAGTGACTATGACCTGGCTCATTTCAAGAGACAGGTTTTTCACTTTCTCAAAAATTCATAAATACTTTCTCTGTCTTTTTTCCCCCTTTCTTAATTCTCTCTAAATTTTAATTAAGGCCCAGTCTTGATGTGGACTTTTGTCCATGACTGGAGTCTTTAAAAAAAAAAGTATGCATATTTTTTTTATGCATATTTGCGTAATCCTGGAATGAGGCACAGTCTACAAGAAATGGATAGATATACAACTCTCCCCAGTTTAATAAGATTTATTAAAACAACTATCACACAAATTTATATAACATGCAAAATATCTATATATAAATGCTCATTTGGGAATGTAACTGAGATTTGCATTCTGTTGCAGTACAATAATAATGTTTGCAATACAATTAGTTTTTACATCATTAGCAAATGATAATGAAATACTTTAAAAATCAAATCTATGTCCCACAAACATCTTCATGCTACACAGTTGAATGACTCAGTCAAATACTCTCATACATTTTGAAAACAACAGATTTCATAGATTCCTAAACTAATTCACAACTTTCACTCACAGACACTCCTAGACTAATTCATACCTCTCACACATATAAACTTCCTCTCTCTGTCCTTTCTGTCTTTGATATTGTTCTAAAGCAACTCCTTTTTATCTCACTTATATGTACTTTTGTTTATCAATTTTGTCTTCATGTTCATACAAATTATATTATCCATTCTTTACTTCATGTACAGTCCCCTTCAGCATGCTAAATGCTTCTCAGTAACTGAACTCCAATATCCTTAGGAAAACAATCTCACTGTCTACATATATTAACTTTTATGATACTTCTGGTCTTTTAACATTAGTGTGCAGTTATATGATTTTGCAAGTCCTACTACCACACCTCGCTACACTTGGCAGCTCACCTTTTTCCTTTTCACTGCCACAGTTAGCTTGAAAGTCTATCACCTTTACAAAATGTTTCTGACTTTCTAGTTTCCAATTTTCCATCTTTGTTGAGAACACTTCCACACTATCAAAATTCTAGTTTCTTCATCACCTTTTGTTCATTCAGTCATATTTTAAACACTATGTTCCTTTTCTCAACCACAGCAACAAAACTTGCATTTGCAAACACAAATAATTTTCCATTTCCCACACACACACTTCCACTATTAATCATATGACCAGTATTCAGCAATGAACCTAACTTTTAATCCTTTCTTGCAACCCTAAATGTTACAACTACAATCTCAGTTATACTTTATGTACATTATAACCCCAACAGCACCCTTGACAATGTCTTATCAAATTTTAACTTACCGTACACCAGTTACTTAAGCCGGTTATTTTTACCCATACTCAACTTCTATTAAAAATGCAGTATACTGTATATAAATGCTTCTGTTTAATGGAGAATAGATGAAACAAAGTGGGCAGTGGTGTCCTGCTCTTTCCTAAAGCTCATTTAAATCCTGTGGTATAAATTTTGTAGCCATTGAGAATGTTAACACTATTTTTGCAGAAATTAAACTTCATTAAAAAATAAAAGCAGGACTAGTTTCTTGGTCACCTGCACAGACACCACAGGTGGGCAATATATTTTTTGATGTTAGCAGAAATTTGTTATGAAAAAGATTCCATCATTAAAGATTTTAACATACCAGTATCTAAATGGGGAGACTCCCTTTCTATCAGCTCTAGGCATGGATTCTACCTTAATTTGCTTAATAGTGTCATAATTCAATTAGTCAAGGAACCTACTCACGACATGAATATATAAGATTTAGTTCCAACTACAAATAAATCTTACATCCTCTATGTTAGGATTGCTGGTCTTTCTTTCTTTCTCATCAAAACAGGACTACCAGGCTAGTCCTTACAAGCACCACACAGCTACTCAAACCTCACATTTTTTTCATATAAGTTTTCTTGCCATCTACTGTCTGCACAATTGTTCTTAAATATAATCATGATAGAGTTCAACAAATCTATCAACAAATCTATGGCCCTATTCCCCAGCATCATGGGGTGCCAAAAATCTCTGGATCTACGACTGACTCTATTGGCAATGAGAAGGAGGGCTCAGATTGCAGTAATACTGGACCTTTTCATGACCTTTCCCTCTCTGATAGACCTAACTCTTTTTCTATTCGTTATACCAGTATTCTTTGGTCTCTTTGGTAACTTCTCTTCTGTTGAACACCATCCGTCTAGTACTTCTCCTAACATCCTACTAGAGTCTTTTTCATATGCAACTATGTCCACCTTCATGTCCGGTTCAAAGGTGGTATCTGTGCTTATTCTAACATCAACATGCCTGTTACATGCCTCTAGGGCCTTAGTTCCCAAATTTGATGTTATCTGGCTCAAGGACTATCTCCCAACTACCACACTTTTCCTTAGTTTTGCCTACTGCTCTCCTAATTTTACAAATTTTGTATCTTTCTTCGACTATCCAAACTCCTGCTGTGAGACTGTGGCATCCTCTCACCCACAAGCTGAGATCCTATACTTAGGGGATTTCAACATTCATCATAGGGAATGGATGAGTTCTTCTAATATGGATGTTGAGGGAATGAAGCCCTCACATTCTCCATTCTCAATGATCTACAGCAAATTATCTCCCACCCCATCCATATGTGTGACTGCAGTGACCACTCTCCTGATATTCTGGATCTGTTTATTACCTCCAGTCCTTTGTGCTTTTACTACACAGTCTCACCCTCAATTGGTTCTTCTGACAACACTCTCATAAGTGTATTTATTCTAGCGGCACCTACCCCTCCAGCAGCCTCTTCTAAATGTAAATATTAGCACCTCAACAAAGCTTACTGGAATAGCTTACTAAAACTCTTCTCCGACTTTCCTTGGGTAAATTTCTGTCTCATATATGGTTATGCTTTTGTCTATGCCAAACACACAGCATAGGTTATTGTTGCAGGAATGGAAGAACTTATTCCCTCTTCCTCCAAGACGACTTCTTTTTTCAGTCCATGGTTCAACTGTTCCTGTTTTGAATCCATTCAGGCAAGGGAACAGGCATATCAGGTTTGGAAAAACTTTCTTCCTTTAGCATTTATCACTGCCCATAATCATTGCAAGTACATTATCCATGAGACAGAGCATTCCATTATTCAAAGAAGTGTGATAAACTCTCCTGTTCATCCAACTTCTTTGGCTCTACTTTTCCTCTATTTTTCCGTTCTGACAGTATTATAGCTGTCTCTCCAGTAGACAAAGAAACTCTCTTTGGTTCCCATTTCTCCTCTAACTCAACCTTGGATAAATCTAACATTCCTTCACCCCATGATGTCCCTCTTACTTATCCTATGCCCCTTTCCTTAATCTCTTTTTGATCTATCTGAAAAATGTTTCTCTCTCTGGACACAAATTAGGCATCCATCCCCATGTACTGAAAGAGTGCCTCTGAACTTACACCTGTTCTTGCTCTTCTATTCCATTTCCAATTTAAAAAGCAGAACTTTTCCTCCTTGGAAGCATTCATTGGTACATCCCTTTACTAAGATGACCATTCTAGACTCTCTATCATCCTGTTGCTGTGACATCTGTAGTTAGTTTCCAAAGTCTTTGAATTTCTCTTCAACTCCCTTATCCTCAGATATCTTGAATCTCACAGTCATCTCTCTGATCACCAGTATGGCTTCCGTAAGGCAAGATCCACTGGTGATACTCTTTCCTATCTCACTAATGTCAGGACATCATCCCTAAAAGATTGTGGGGAATCCTATGTATTTGCCCTTGACATATCCAAAGCTTTTGACAGCATGGCATCAGGGCTTCATCTCTAAGTTCCCTCGTTTTAGCTTTCCCTCCTTACTTTTCTCCCTCATATCTAGCTACCTCTCTGGGCAACCTATCTCCATTGCTGTCAATGGATCAGTCTCTACCCATTTCTCCATCAACAGCAGTGTCCCTCATGGTTTTGTTCAATCTCATACACTTTTTCTCCTTTTTATCAACAATTTCCTTTTTCCCACAAATAACCAAATGCACTCATACACTGATGACTCAACTTTGCATTACTTCACATTCATCAATTCTGCTCCTTCTCTCACTTGATCTACACCTCGTCTCGACACAGCCTCCTCAATAAACTGAGAGTTGGACAGAGTATCTTATAGTTACAGACAAAATCTGGTAAGTTTTATACTTCCTAGACCCACTTTCTACCCATCTATCAAAAATTCCTCACTACTTCCCCCTCTCCTTTGACATTTCTGTAATTCCACCTATTGACTTGGTATTATGGGACTCCTGTTTAGATGTTAAAATGCCTTTTCTTCCAAACAGTTGCTTCATTTATACAAAGGACTGATCCATCCTTGTATGGAGCACTGCTCTCACATCTGAGGCGCTTTTAGCTCTGCATCCTTACTTGACAGAGTTGAGGTGAAAGCAGTAAAACTTATATACTTTCCCAAGCTAACTTTAAAATTTGACCCACTTGCCCTGCACCACAATGTTGATTCTCTTTCCCTCTTAAATGGGTATTACATTGGTTTTTGCTTCTGAGAGTTCGCTGCTTGTGTCCTCCCACCACTAGCTAGACCTCGCAATACTTGGCAAGCTGTTGCATCCCACAATTACTATGTGGCAATTGGCAACTCAAGGGTGGGCTGTTTTGATAACTGAGTGTTTCCTTTCACCTAGAAGCTTTGGAACTCTTTACACTCTCAAGTCTTAACTCAATATCTATTACCTGGCACATTTTATAAGACAGGTTTTTCACTTCCTCCAAAATTCAAAAGTACTATAAATAGTTTCTTCTTTTTCCCTTTCAATAACCTTTGAACATTTCAATTAAGGCCCACCTTGGTGTGGACATTTGTCAGTGACTAGAGCCTCCAATAAAGGAAAAAGAATGAGGATCTCTTTAATAATTTTGAATTTGGTGAAAAGTTTGGTACACGTGATCACAGACAAATTACTTTTGAGGTATCTTTCAACACTTCATGTAATTTTGGTTAACATGGGAGTCAGTAAAACATACCTGATTTTAAACAGGTAAATTTTAATGATCTTTGCACTGCTCTTGACAAGCAAACCCGGGATGATAACATCGATGAAAATGACTTAAATGTAGCCTGGAAAAGCTTTAGTAAAACCTTCAAAGTAGTAGAGAGAATAATGTGCCAATGTGGAGTACACAGTCTATTTATAATACAAAGCCAAGTAGGTGTAACAGTGAAATTAAAAAGTGCCTGTTGTCTAAGAAAGTAGCTCGCCTTCTCCCGCATTCATCAGTTCTTCAGAATACTCTTTCCATCTTCCTTTCATTTTCTCTTTCTGATTCAGCAACTTTTACATCCACTCTTACATCTCTCTCCTTTTTCACCTTTCAGTACAATTTCTTATCTTTCCTTATCTTTTCAATCAACTTTCTTCCAAAATCTTCATCTGCTCTTCAATAGCTTTCATCTATCAGCTTCTTAGCATTCTTCCTACACATCATATAGTGTTCCCTACTCCTTTGCTGAAAATCCACTGGAACATTCCTTTTGATCTATCTTCCATATGCCTTTTTCTTCTCTTCCATAGCATTTCTAATCTCATCCTTCCTCCATGCATTTCCCCTTGTATTCTTATACTTCACGACCTTATAACCAACTACTTATTCTACAACCACTAACAGACTTCCTCTAAACATTTTTAACAGCTCATTCAAACATGACTGCATCCCTTCATTTACTGCACTTTCATCAAAACTTTCAGTTACTATCTATCTGTCTATATCTCTGACACCAGTTCCAACTGGAACTCCCTCACGGGGGTGGCCACAGCAATACTCTCTCCATAACTAGTGAACTCCAGTGCTACTTCTTAGCTTTTAGTGTCCTACACTTAACAAGCCAATGGCAGAGGGCATCTCTAATGCAGTGTTTGCAGAGGCTTCTACCAACTACTTCTACTTAATCTTTTTTTCTATCTAATGCTCCAGCCTAAATGTTCCTACCTACTTCTTCTATCTACTGTTCCTACCATTTTGCCAAAAGGCAGGGCTAGCACATAGTGCTCACTACAGAAAAATCTAGAGTTACTCTTTCCATTCATTCTGATTCATTTTCTCCCCTGCTGACACTCTTACCCCTATTCTATGAATGATAGCACAGTACTCAGGGAAATGTTACCCATCACTGTGTTTCACAGCAAAGACCCATGATGCTGCCATCAAAAGTGCTGAGAGGTAAAATTTAAAGTGAAAGTTAACCTAAGTTAGTAGTGTGTAAAGTACAGGTCATAGTGACCTACTTTCTGAATGATAGATAGCAATGCACTCATTGAGATGCATCCCCATTAGTTTCATGACTACATAGTGCTTGAAAAACAAGCACAAAATATTAAGCTCCTGAGAAGGGAGCCACAGTATCCTTTTCTTAAGATATCATTGCAGTGCTCATTGATACTACTTTTCAAGACAATGCCTTACAAAAAAACTTATACACTAAAGTCATTACGAGATGATGCTACAGTGCCTTACTTCAGGGCTTGTAGCACTGAACATATGAATGCTTATCCTCTTGCAAAGTTTTATGACTGCCATGAACATGAAAGAACCTGAAGGGACAGTATGCAGTAGTTATTATTTACAAGACAATTTTGAGAAAAATAACAGGTAAATTGCCATCCTTTTAAAAAGGTTATACACAAGACTGAGCACATCATTCAAATATTTTTCAAAATATTACAAAATTCATATAAAACTAAGAAAATTTAAGAGTATATTAGAAACACTAAAGGTAATATGTCTTTGATATACATATCATGTAAACATCAAAGGGATGTCTATCATATGTGAAATATTTTTGTTATATTCCCCACTGTTCTTTAAAAAAGAAAATGACTTATTACTGATAGAAAATGCACAAATAAACAAGAATTGCAAAAAAGAAGTGACAAGCCTTATAAGTCAAATATTCACAAATATACCAGATTTATAATGAAACCTAGTAGTGAACTTCAGATGAATAACAGTTTTCAGTCCATCTGAATATAAAAAAAGTGGAAAATTTTATTTTGAGGTATGGAAGTTTTTTGTTTATCTGTACATTCAAACAAGTTTGGTATATAATTTCATACAGCAGAGAAACAATAAGGATGATTTCTGCTTTAGATTACACAGGCAAAAACTTCAAAGGGATGTTAACAAAACACTTGTCATAAACTTCTGAAATGCACCCTTGTTCAAGGGAGAAAGCATTTAAAACTATACAAAAATGTGCATAAAAAAGTAGGAACTTCAAAGGGATATCTGCAAATTAATTATGATATAATTTTTAAAGAAGCCTTAGTTTCATATATAGACAAAAAAAATTAAATACAAATACAAAATTGAACATTTATTTACAAAAATTAAGTTGGTTACATAGATGGGGGATTTTGATATATTATATCTGACATTTACAATTTTCAGTATTGAATGACATAGTTTTATTCATTTGAAGTTGAAAGATAATTTTTTTTTACAGCATTTTTTGTGCATATACTCTTGCTAGTATATTAATGAAAATGAATTACAGATCTGCACATTTTCGTATTCTGTCAAGCTGTAAAACTGAGCTAGTACAATGGTCCCCCTTTCAAAATATTACATTCTTTCAGAAGTCCATCTTGTAGCATGTACCTTAAAAGAGCAGCCTTAGACCACTCTTTCCTGATTATTACATTCTTCTGAGATGGGATACTTCAGAGAATTATACCATGAAGCAACCATGAAAACAATAATGCAAGTAGCCTTCAATAAACACACCCTCCTCTTACAAGTCCTGATACCTAATGAGGAAATTTAGCTACAAGTCTACTATGTACGTGATTCAAGGTGCCAGATGTTAGCGGTACTATATAAAAATTATATAAATAAATTACCCACAGCATACAACAGGTCAAACCAGTGAGAAAAATATGACAAATGTGGGAAGGTACACAAGTAAGCCACAGGGTAGAGCACAGTCATGGAGCAGTGGGATATCTATATAAAAGTTAAAATGTACCTTGGAATTCTCAGAAAACAGTATCACTTTTTCAAAGCTTCCACAATGTAATTCACCACTGATTTAATAACTTTTCATATATTTGATATTTTTCCAAAAACTAATAAAAAAAATTCATTTATATGCTACCCTTACCCACAACAAAAGATGTGTTTCTAAAGCACTTATGTTCCCTGTATACAGGATGGGCCATGTATGCAGTAAAAGTGTCTGTGGTCTTAGAATTATGTCTACCACATGAAGCTGTTCAAGATTTTTTTGCTTGGAAGTTTGACACTAATGGCCTTAATGACCCTGGCAGTTGATAGGCCTAAAGCCTATATTACCAACCAACCTTGCATATGGTTTTGTACTAGCTTAATGAATGTCACCTTGTAACCTTGACCTCTGAACCCTTTGTATAAAGTATCTGTGGTATAAGTTTGATTCATATCCAATTAGATAATCATGAGATATCATGTATACAAACAGTAGCATTTCAGTACACAAGATCCTTTAAACTTGACCTCTGACCTCCACTTGATCAAGCAAAATCTGTGTTACAAGTCTGGTCATATCCATTCACTTAGTCATGAGATATTGTGTACAGAAGCATTCAGTAGCATTTGAGAACAAAAACCTTTATGACGACGACCCCCCAACTTAGTAGATACAAAACTCAGTATGAAGTGTCGTAGATAAAAGTTAGATCTATGTCTCATCACCCAGTCAAGAGATATCATGTACACAAAACTGGAATGAAAAGACAGATGCACAATTGAGGTAGTCCAGTACACTCATATGCTTAGCAGAAGAAAGTAAATGAGGACCTGTGCTTCTAGACATTTCCAAGTGATAAGCAAGCCAGGGACTATGACCTAAGAGCATTCATCAAGGCCCAGGACTATTTATCATGGTAAATCCACTATTAGTTACCAAACAAACTCCAATGTCATGAATCAACATTCATTTAATATGAAATAATTGTTCCCATCACCAGATAGTAGCAACTTCAGCAGTGTGTTATAACACCTTTATATCAAGAACTCATGGACAAATTCAAGAAGAATGAACAGTAGAGTATTCTTTTTTTCAAGTTCAGACAAAGAGTTAAAGACTAACATTAAATCACATGGTAAAGAGTGAAGTGGAAAAAGAAAACATTACCCCTTACATGGAGACCAACATCATTTGATGTTCTCACAGGAAACATTAGCCAACATCAGTTGATGTTCTCAGGAAACAGCAGCCAACATTAGTTGATGTTCTTACTTTTTCTGCATCTGTTTAAATACCCATTAGTAGCCCATTACAGGTCTCTTTCATTTACAGGATGATATGGGAAATAAATTCTCTCCGCAGTACCCCTACAGCTCCCATAATGAGTGCAGAGTCTAGTCGTGAATACATGGAGACCACCACTGAAAATATAGAGTCCAATAACCTAAATTATTAGAAAATTTTCATATTTATCAGTTGAAGTAGAACTGACTCGGAGATTAATTCCAGCAAAATTATGTTAGGAGGGAAGCCTGCACAATAGGTATCCCCACTAACCTTGCACTTGTGAAGGAAATTACTGAAAGCATGGACTTATATTTTCTCTTTACATTATCCTGAAGTGATGGAAAGATTTGGTAACATTTGACTGATATAAAGCTAGAATATTTCCAAAGAAAAGACACCAGCATCTTTTACATATATGCCAGCCACTTGCTGTGCTCACATAAATTTGTATTGCAGTTTGAAATGCAATATTTCTAGATATATTCATGTAATTCACCACCAACACTGTGCCTGCATTTGAAATAAGAGTAAAGTTTGATACCAAGTTCAAGAAAAAAGAAAGAAACAAATCCTTCAACATTCTCAACGCACTCATCAACCAATTTCACTCACACTGATTTTTGGTAGAAAGGTGTAATGTTTCTAAACATATTCATGTTATATACTACAACACTGTGCCTGCATATGATATGAGTTAAGCCAGAAAACAAGCTCAGTAGAAAGAGGGAAACATTTCCATGTCCTCCTCTTGTATCAGGAGCTGTCAAACATGTTATCCACCCATTTCCTACCCTTATTCAGCATAAAACCAGGCCAACACAAAAGTAACAATATTCCTTCCAGAGAATTTTCTGTTAGCTTTGATTACTAATCCATGTTTTTATGGACTTTCTGAACCATATTCTAAATGTGCACAGACCTTGCTTGCATTTAAGCTTCAATATCAAAATTCAATATCTGTTTGTTGAACCTTAATAATACATCACAATAAATCACATGTATTGTGATATAATGCCTAAGGCAATATACATCTCTTTTATTAGTCATCTTTTGATATTTTTTTTAACTATGTATTTTTGTCAGATATGAAATGCTAAATAACAATATTTGGTGTGATGCAGGTTGATCATGCAAGGAATAACAGTGTACTAGATAGGTGTGGTAGGAAACAATGTAACTGAAAGGGCTGACCAAGGTGTGCTGAAATGGTTTAAACATATGAACAGGATAAGTGAAGAAAGACTGGCTAAGAAGATTTATGTGTCAGAAGAGGGAGCAAGGTGGAGGGGGAGACAGGAGATACAAGAATGAATTAAAAGGAGGCTTCAGTGTGCTAGGGTCTGAATATTTAGCAGGGTAAGAGGTATGCATGGGATATAATGCATTGGATTGATATGGTAAATGGGAGATATTGTCACTGGACTGAACAAGACGTATGAAGTGATAAAGGTAGATCATGAAGTAGTCTGTTGATGGTTGGCCCTAGTTTCAGCATATTCCACATGCCAGCCAGACCAAGAATGTAAGCATATGATGATGATGAATTGCTCATTTCTGTGGCAACCTCACTAAAGCAGGGAAAGGCACTAAGTCATAAATGATATGTCTTTAACCCTTTCAGGACTGCCATCATAAAATGGTTGGTAACAGTGCTACAAACCTATTTGTACTGGTTGCCCTCTACCCTCAGATGAAGTGGTCAACTGAATTGGAAGGTTTGCCATCTGGCTGTTCAGAGATGCCTGATGTCACAACCAATTGTAACTAACATCAGAAAAATTTTTTTCAGGCCATCAGTTACCCTTATTATGGAAGATGGGTAATGGAAGTAACATGTATGTCAGTATCTATCTATATCACTAAAACTCTACAGAAGTTGAAAACCAAATTTTTTGTGTACCCTCAGGTTTCAGCCCACCTGACTGTAGGTTGAAGGTTGGGGAATGGAGGGGGTTTTCCTAAATGTCTACCAGACCTATGGGTGGGAACAGCTAAACTCTGTGTGGCTGAGGTAGCCACACGTTGGTGCTGCAAAAAATTAAAGTCCTTGTTACCCCTACTAAAATGAGGTTGGGACACAGTACAAAACAGTAGGTAATTAGTGGCAGTGTCTTTTAACCTCCATGTGGTTGAGGTAGCCAAGTGCCCCTCCCAGGGTTCTATAGATATAATTGTCACACCATTGGTGTCTCAACAGATTAAAATCCGTATTACCCCCAGTGACATGAGGTCTGGGCACAGCACAACAACACAAGATAAATAGTGTCTTTTAGCCTCTGTGTGGCCGAGTTAGCCAGCCACCTTTCCTAGGGTTCAAATTTGACCAGTGGTGCATATACATTTGCCTTTCTTTAGATATATTTTTCACACTATTGGTGCTGCAATAGATCAAAGTCCATGTTACCCCAACCAAGATGAGGCTGAAGCACAGCACAAAAACACTGGGTAACTCGTGGCTGTATCTTTTATTCACTATTGGCCAAGGTAGCTAAGCACCCCTCCCAGGGTTTGAATCCAACCTGTGATGTATGTTCATTTACCTTTTAATAGATATACTAATTTCTAGCTAGAACAAGTAGGTGGTCAACAGAACAAAGATCATCAACATTTGATGCACAAGAATAGAACATTATATGAACTTAGTATGATGCTCATTCAATTCAGCCAAAGAACTCACCCAATAATTTCCCTAAAACTTACACAATCCAGATGCATAACTTTCCGTATTTACATACTATCATCATCTTAAATGAATCTCAAATGTACAGATGTGGAATGTTTTACCACTAACTTATAAAACATAGTACAATTTACACATAATAGCAAAACTTCGAAAAGCCATGCTTATTCATGTATAATACTTTGTTAGAGTGGTAAATGGTCCCTGTGAGGTGAAGGTCTGTTGAAAGGGGTCAAGTAACCCATGTTAACAATCAAAAATAGAATCTTTAAGATGCTGAACTGTCACACTGAGTCTAATAGCCTAAATTGCTTAAATGAATGAAACTCTCAAGATAATCTCTCTCAATTCACATGAAAGACATGATAGTCATTACCAGGCTCTGCCTCCATGTGTTTACATCATGAGTAAAAACTCGTCCTAAATGAAGATGTATCAATATCATTGAACAAAAAGTACAATTTCATTGAAGAGCTTTTCTCTCTAAAGAAGTCTATCAGTTTCCTGCTTATGATAGTAGCACAGCCTAGAAGCTGTGGAGCCATAAAAGGGGTCCTATGATCACATGATTAAGTTTATTGGGAAGACAATTTACATAAGTATGTTACTGTGCTCCAATCCCTAACTACAGATATCTCTACTTCAAGAACTGTCATCTGAAGAAAACACTAATCAAATACAAAAATATCTAAAAATAGTAGGTCTGAAACCAGAGGACAATGTGTGCACAAAAATACTCAAACCATTCCATTTAATATGAAAATAGGAGGGTAAAAAAATGCTGAATGTTCCCAGAAAAATGTTTTGGATAAATTTCACCAAAAATACAAAATTACATCAAAATATGAAAGAAAAATTTTGTCAGCCTATGTATCAGAAATAATGAATAATCCATTATACTGTGCTTAATACCAGCAAAGTGTGTAATATGTATAACTTAAGAATCTTAACAAGAACAATTTTTCAGGGAAACATCAAGACAAATCTGCAGTATTTTCTACAAATGACAACACAACAAGAGCATACCATCATGCAACTTCAACTCTATTAGCTTCAACTGACAATAGATGAAGAACCTAAATCCCATACCTTACCCTACGAATTTTCTTGTTAATCAACACATTAGAAAGCTTCCTATTTTGCAATGTACACAGAGAAGTATCCTGTGAGGATGACAAGGAATGAATCCTAAGAAACTCAAAAACAAATTTCATGAATCAGTCTTGTGAAACTCAAAAACAAATTTCATAAATCAGTCTTGTGAAACTAATGTACACCATCTGTTATAGAAAACCTTGTGAGGCATTTTGTGCTCATCAATCAATTCATTATTGTAGGTGGTGTGACCTCTGATTACAAACTGAATATCAGAAGTATAATATTTCAGCAATAAGAATCATAAGTGAATTTACTCTTCAAGCAGTGCAGTCAAGAAAAAATGAATGCTATTAACCCAAAGTCATTGATTTGCTATCTGGAGCAGGGATACTCAACCATAATCAACAAACAATAAGTCAATACATATAAACCAACACCAGTATGTAAACCTGGACATAGCCCAAACATTATGTGCTTCCAGCTACTGAAAGCATAAGAAATAAACAATGTATGAGAAATACATAATAATCCATAAGGTTTTTGTAATGCATAATTAATATTCCACAAACAATTTCTAGTGATTCCCACATCTCTCACAAACACCCCATCTTTTCAAAACTATTATTTTTGTAAACACCTCTCACCTTTCCATTTAAATCACCTTTATTAAATAAGATAAATTTTCTTTTATTAACTGAAACAATATCCTGGTTTCCATTCTGTTATTTACCAGCACATATCCATTTCAGTTGCATCTACTTTTGAGATTACCTTGGCTTATACGGAGTTAATAATAAATGAACATTTAAACAGTATCCAATTTTCTTTTATACAATTACCTTCACCTCCTTCTGCATGATTCCTTCCATTCTTCCCTTTTCCCCTACCTTTCCAATTTCTTTAATTCTATTGAGTAACATTCATACCATATTTTACATCCAAAATTAACATGAGTACAGACTGTATTGAAAAACTTTACATTATCATAGAAAAAATTATCAAAACTCTTTCATATTTTTCATTAAAATATTCACATGTATTACAAATTAAAAAATATATCTATCTTTGTGATGCATATTTTCACAGCAGTAAAGGCTTGCTGCTATAAATGGTCCTCACTACACTGTTGTCTTTTGCCCCTATAAATGGCAAAACTCCTATAAAATGTCCTAACCATTAAGATAATATTAAAATAGTTTTAAGAATAAATATCCTACATTAGTCATCAATATTAAGTTCAACCTATGTTTTTCATACCGTTATCATGAATTTCATGAACAGTAAAAATATATTTTGTGATCCAAAAGTCAATAAACAATCTTTTCATGCTCCTGAGTCATAATACCGTACTCTTAACCATTACTTATGTGTCAATTACATCCATTTAATTTGCTCTTCCATAGGAGATTCTGGATCAAGGAAGTTTGTAATATCCTCACCAGGAATGCCATTGATAGACTGTGGCTGGAGGACAGTGGGCACCATTAAGTATGGAAGGTGGCAATGTGGGGAAGTCAAACGAGGATAGTATTGGCGGTAACAGAGATAGGATATAAACAAGCCCAGCAAAGAGCCTACCACCACATCTGTGGGAGAAAAATTAATCTAAGGAAAGTACAAGTAAGCTATATAACTGAAAATATGCAATACAAACACATCAGTACAGAAGTTTGCAGATACTGAGCAAACTGAAAAACCACTATCCTCTCCTGATATAATTGAGATGCACAAGTTATGCTATTTTATTTCTAGAAACTTTAAAAGTAGGAATCTGTTGAAATTTAAGATTGATGGACAGGAGCAAGGGATAATGTGAGAATAAGTATGCAAAAGATTTGTAGTCAGAGTGAATTATAGTATGATTACAAAAACAGATGTCAAAATGACAGAATGTGAGGTACGAAAAAGAATCCATATAGCTATGCCACCACATTGTTCAACCAAGTTATTTTAACTTGCCTTCTCTCAGTGGTATTATTAAGTTACCCATCAAATCCCTGCTGTTACAAACTTAAAGGTACCACACTACAGTGGCAACTCTCTCGACCCAACCTGTGAGACCCAAGTTTAAGACAAGCAGGACTGGCAGCTAATGTCTGCTATGACTGTGGAAAGTAATTTACAATCAAGTCAACTACTTGCATTAGACACCTCTTCAAACATTGGAGGATAAGGCCCAACAAAGTAGGGAACAGGGTAGAGGATGTTAGCTTTTCAGTTACTTTGGAATCATCGAAGACATGTTTAAGTGAAAAAGTACATTGCTGTTACCTCAGAAATTTTATATGCCATTCAATCACTGAAAATACTTTACAGAAAAGTTGCAGCCAATTCTAAGAGTCAGCATCCAGTTTAAATTCATATAATAGCCTATTAGATACAAATATATCTTTAATGCTATAAACAATCTTCCTTTCTTACCTTGCCAATGATGATGATAATCACTGGTACGAGAAAGAGCAACCATCAGAGCCAATATAACAGGTGATATGCCAACTACAAGCCTCCAACCTTGGCCACGCTTCTTGCCAAACACACAGAGTTTACCACACATCCACAGACTCAGGTATCCTAGGCTGCAAAATGAAACTGTCCACCACATATTGGTTAGATTCACTATAATGGTGAAAATACTATATATATATATATATTATATGTATATAATATATATATATATATATATATATATATTGATATGTATATATATATGTGTGGTGCATATGTGTGCATATATGTATATATGTGT
>JAYMFT010032158.1:0-15954 GCA_038088735.1 Panulirus argus
ATATATATATATATATATATATATATATATATATATATATATATATATATATATATATATATATATATATATCGACTGCTTGAAGGAATACCATGCCATACCACTTCTGTGGAGACGTGACCCATTTTACACACTCTGGAGCGATGGTTGTGGTGTTGCAGCGGTTGTAAAAGTGGATTGCTGCTGGTGCTGTTGTGAGAAACTAAATTGCTTTTGTAAACAGCCGATGGAACGGAAGTGTTTCTGGGCGAGGGAAAGGGAGAGGAAATAGTCATCATCAAGATGAAGGAACACGGTGCAAAGCACGATCAAGGAAGATGGAAGGAGTGAAAGAAAACGGAGATAGCAAGCGACGCAAGGCGGAAAAAAGGCCGTGACTGGTCGATGGACCGAGCAGTTTCCTTATCAGGACATCAGGACAATTCCCCCGACGTTCTGGAACAGAGTTTTGTGAACATCTCTGAGGGAGAGAGAAAGGGGACGTGGACGCTATTACGTTTCAGAGCGAGCGGTTCAGGTCTGAGATAAACTAGATGACCGAACCAGACTTCGGGAGATGTGTGGGTCGCTTCATTGGATATAAGTTCCAGCAGAGGTCAATAGGATGTGAGGACCTCATCATGCTCGCCCGTAAGAGAAGGGTAATGATCAACTGAAGGCTTTAGGATGACATGTATAGGAATCCAAACCAGAGAGAGAGGATGGTTTAAGAGAGAAACTTTCTCTCTCTCTCCACATCTGTGAGATATTTCAACACAGTTACACAGATACACAGAAAACACAGACACAAAGTCCAAGCGAGGTGGTCTGCCAATGGAGAGTGTGATTAGCAAGAACCTGGTACTAGTTTGTATGAGGCAGAGGCAAATCAGAGACCCCTCACAGCTTAAGGAGGTTGTATACAGAGTGTTCTCTGAGGCTACGTAGGTGACCAGCTGGGGTCTGGAAGGCTTCAACTGAGTTACACTCACACCATCGCCAGGCGGGTCCTTCCTGAAGCCAACTCCTGCCAATGTGTCTCCACCACCACCAGCTCCGGCGTGGCATACAAGTGGGCCAGCAGGAGTCAAGAAGCAATCATAGGTGACGTTATGGAGCTATAGCAAGGACAGGAGGCCGGCTTGTGAACCCTTGCAGAATACCTAAACTCCAGGGAGTCAGTAGTTGCTATCATGTCAACGTCAGGAGGTCGAAGCCAAAGGGTAAACCCCTGTCTTCAAGGGCTTCAAGAGAGAAAGTGAGGAAGTACCAGGTTCTACAGCTGTTCCTCTAAAAGGTCGAGTCCTAAGCTGGCGATTGAAATCCAAAGGAGATTTTGACGAGTATCAGAAAGCATCTATTTCTGCAATAACTACGAAGCGCTGGAGAAATGTTTCGGTGACCAGAGAGGGTTGTCATTTATCGTGAATTCTGTCTAAGGCAAAAGGAAGAATTGACCATGAATAAAAAGTTATTCCGAGCAACGTTTTAAATCTTGGATTCCGCCTCATCGTGTTTGGACGCCGTGCTGCCCCCTCATCTACGAGACGGTGTGGATGCCCTAAAACTCAGCCAATCACCTCGCAACTTGGGAAGGGCCCACTGTGAGCCGAGCCTATGGGTCCCTAGTGGTTATTTGGACGGCGGGAAAACACGGGAATCTGAGTGGGGGGGCGGGAAGACTTGCCTGGGGAACACAAGTAAAATGGTTCTGGTCTCCGTTCACCAACTTCCGAGGTACTGACGGAGGTACCGAGGAAGAGACACAGACGTGGCACTACCGACGAAGGCACAGGCGTGGCAGCACCGACTCAGACCTGGCGGCAGAGAGCCAGACTCACACCTCACTAGCGACCAGCCTAAACAGGAGGCGACTTGTGCCCCTCGTTACGCCAGCGAGAGAGATCGGGGTGGCGATAACACCGTGATGGAAGACCTTGAGGAGGTCATCAGCGAGTCACACGCCCCCTGTGCTGTGCCTGACGCCCTTGTTCTGGTAAGCAGAGCCTGGTCGGGGCTGAGACATCCCCCACATCTGCATAAGTAGAAGGGTCGTTTTCAACAGTGTCGCCGTTCCATACACGCGACCCACCTCGAGTTCAAGTGACGTCTTTTCAAAAAGTTTTCGGGACTTGGCTCTTTCCTAAGACGGACTTTTCCAACTAAAGGTTTTAAGCAGATATGGGTAAAGGAAGATTTCCCTAAAGTTAGCCCCTATTTAGGACCTGGCATTCTCCTTAAATGGACTTTTCTAACAAAAGGTTTTAAGCAGAACTCCTTCCAGAACTATCGTCCTAAACTACCCCTTCCAGCCCCTGAAGCTAGGGGTCTTTAAGAGCTCAGGACCAAGCCTCCTGGGATCGTATCAGCTTCACAAGTGTTTACGCTGATGAGGAGGACGACGAGTGATCGGAAGGCCTGACTATGACCACTAAAAGGACACCCTCAGACATGGGAGTGTCACTAGAGAACCTCACCCTCAGGAGAACTAGACTAACCAGGGTCGTGAGTAAAATTTTTCATGGCAAACGTTTGGACGCCTCATGTGGTATAATAATTACACATTGGTACGTCGGAAGGTAAAGTGCTGGATTCTCTTTCTCCATAGGACGTTTTGATCCATACTGTGACGTAGGAGGATGGTTCTGCAGACAGCAATGAATTCAAAGGACAAAAGGTTGAGGTGAGAGGAGGAGAGAAGGTCCACAGTACATCTCGTAGTAAGGGCGAGTCGCTACTCAGCGTAGGAGCAGCTTCGAGTTGATGTCTTTCCCAGAACTACGAGTTGATGTCTCTTCTAGAACTACAAGGTGATGTTTCCCCTAGAACTACGATGGGATGTCTTCCCTAGAACTACGAGGTGATGTGTCTCGTAGAACTCGGGCTCCTGCAGACACCACCTCAACAACGCTTAATAGCCCAGCTAAACACACCTCTTACGAAAACAACTTTCAAAAGTCAGGTGGACGAAACCCGGACAGAAAGCTTTCTAAAAGCTATACAGAGCTGTTATTCGATTTTGGTATCACCTACAGAGGCCTCAGACGGGGCGCCTGGAGCCGTCATTCCGCCTGGACTGTGAGGGAGAGAAGGGCTCACCCCGATGGCTCACGCCAGTCGGAAGTTGTCTCCGAGAGAGACAAGATATTCATTGAGTCCAGGAGGCCATCTGTCAAGGTGAAAAGTCACCAATGTCTCATTTTCCCACAGTGAGCAGCAATATCCAGAATTCTAGATTGGAGAGGCGGCTTCTCAGTCTCCAGGAGCGGTTTATAGCTGGGGGTAGTCTCAGGGGAGGGGTCTAAACCCCCCCCCCCCCACAAAGCCTGGGCTGGGGCTAAAGGCTGTTGGGTGGAGTCTTTGGTCGACCAAGCTGTTGGAAGCCGCGGCCCGCAGACCCAAGCAGCCACCACAGCCTGGAAAGGCGGTCAGACTTTCTACTTCTGTCAGGGGACGTAGGACAGCCTGTACAGATCTACCAGTCGACCAGCTTTCCCTCAATCTCGCTTAAAAGAACACGCTGGTTAATCATCGTTAATGATAATGGTCATCTGTCACGGAATGAGTGCCAGCCACAACGTTAGCATGGCTGGAACTGAAAACCATTTGTTCATGACCAATGGATGCCCTTGGGTAGACTGTATGGGACAAACGTAAAGTAACAGTTGATACTTATCATCTCTCGTGATTTTACAGCTGTCTCCGAGATGAAGGAACTGAGTACTGCCCGAAGAAAAGTTTTTATTTACGTTGGGAATGACCGGATTGATCCCTATTAGACTCAATCACTAGTAATGAAATTAGATAACCCTTAATCCTGGTACTTTGCCAGCAAACTGTCCAGTGCCATTAAGTAATCCAAACGGTCATGGTTGAGCGTAGATAATTACTATCTGGAATTACTTAATTGTAAAGTACGAGGAGGGTGTTTTACCCTCGCGGTGGGGGGCTCTCCCCCCCATCTCTCGAACTTGCTCTGATGTCATACAACCTCCTGAACTGTGAACTGTTGCATCCACTCATCATTCACAGGTTCATCTCTCAACCCCTTCTGTCCATCCACTACACCTGGCATCACGAACGCCCTGCTTTGCATCACATGCTGTCTCTGCACGTCTTCAAAGAACCTTTCACTGCTGACGTTCTCAAACTGGGTCAAGGACTTGCAAGGTTTGGACCCAAGTTCCCCATACCTTCTTGCTGCGTTGGGCAACACCACACAGCCTCTAAGCCATTCTTGTAGGTGAGCATTCTTACTCCAGTTACCAGCTGTGTTGACCTCCTCTAGGTCGCCTTCATTAGATCTTTAGGAATCTAGAAGTGAGGCAGAGTCTAACTTAATTCTACGTTCTAGATAGTTTGTTGGACCGTGCCTTGTACATATGTGAAATTCTGATATCAGTCAGTGGACGGACTGCTTCCTTGGCATTTCTGTTTATGGGGTCGAGTTCAATGTCGACTGGGGGTCAACTTCCCCCACATGTGCTCACGTCTTTCGCTTCCTCCTTTATTGTAACCATGTCCAGGTTTTCTTCCACAGTGTCCCATCTTCAGTTCTCCTCTGCATCCGCTTGGCTTAAACTCAGTCGACCGCGTACCACACAAAACTCTAGGGCTTGCTCAAGTCATTTCGTTAGCTCCTGCAATCCTTACTGTTCCTTGCCTCTCCCATGACCACGGCATCATCTGGGAACACGGTCAGGTATGCATTCAGTCCAGTTCTGGTGGGTCAGGTCCACAGATCAAGAACAAGCAGGTGCCCCTAGATCGAATCCCTCCCTGACACGCCACTGGGACCTCAGACCCACTCAATAGAAAGGCTCTTGTGTCATGAGTCCTCTGATCCCCCCTTCAGTGTGATCGTATTCGATCATCCTCAAGTATGGAACGAGAACTCAACATTTTAATCAGCTTCCTCTGTGGGACGGCTTGAACCGCCTGCTGACAGTCTGAGAACACGCGAGACGTCCATCAGTCTCTCTCTCTCGTCTGAAAACACGGCCGACTCATTCACGTCTAAAAAGAGACTGCCGAACCCGACCTTCTCATTTCCGAGCCCGTGCTGACTCTCATTTGGGTAATCTATCCTTTTGTAAGTAATTACACGTTTTCTTTTCTTATCATCTCTCCTACAACGCTCGTAATGACCACTGGCCTATCAGGTAATTAAGTGCCATTCGGATCTGTTTTATTTAACAAGAAGCACGACACTTATTCTCTTCCGCTCCCTTGCCACTGCACAGTCTTCCAACGATTTACTTATTACAGGCGACCTGTCAAGCAATTTGCTCACTTATTTTAGGCACATATGCCAAGCCCTCAGCAGGACAGTGTACTCAAAACCCTTACTCAGACAGCCTAAGGTAATCTTTCCCATTGATTTCAATGCTTTCCAAGCCTTCTTCAGTGGTGATGGGGTTCTCCCATCACCCTCCACTGTGAAAAAAGACATTTGATACGTACAATTCAGTTCCTCACATACCCGAATACTTCCTCCCTCTTCAACAACTTCTGGACCCCTCAGCCACACTAGCTGCCCTCTAACAGTCTACTCCCGGTAGATCTCTGGAATAGATTCGCCTGATCACCTGCCTTGCCCCACAACAGGTCTGCCAGAGGGTCTTAGTTCCTCCATCCTTTTATCTTGTTCCTCCATCTCTAGCTCTTTACCCTCTTCCTCCTTCCTATCAGCTTACTCTCATTCCTGCTTCTTGCTTTTCAAATACTGGCTGGCTTTCGTACGCGTCTGTATCCTCCCCACAGAACACTCCCGAGCCATCCCAACAGGCTTAGCCAAATTCAGTAAATAACTTAAAAGTTGTAATCACGTATCCCCTTATCATTATCTTTTGATCCAATATGACTGTTTATACTTTCCTGCAGCTTAACTTCTTTCATTCTTTAAGCTGACGTGACCAAACTGATGAAAGATACTCTACTTTGAGTAATATGGAGCTAAATGTTCCTTTGAAAATTTCCGTGTCCATGAATTGGAAAATGTTGACATTCACAACAGTACAACTTACGTTTTCTATGATGCTTTCAATGCCGTTTTATAAACAGGGTCCTTATAAATGTCTGTTTGTCGAACGAGTCATAATTTGGATTCCCTTCAGTGCACCCCGTCTTCATAACTCTGCAACTGGTCGGGATGAATGTCATCAACCATGTACCCAGCCAGTGCTGGAGCCCAAGTCTCCTTTTAGGCTGTAACACAGTCGTGAAAAACCCACATACTTTATCTCAAAATACCGGCATCATCTGCAAACATATTCTGGTAACGTTCGAGTCAGGTTTGAATTCAAATGCAAATGAAAATGCCGCATTTGCATTTAAATGCAGAGTTATTATTTACCCTGCATTTGCGCTTGAAAATAAAGCACTTGCGAATGAATATCTTTTTTAAATGCAAGTTTTAAAAATTTGTTCAAAGTACAACATGATTATATCGATTTAAACAATCATCTTGTATGGTGAGTTAGTGTCAAGTAACGTGGTACAACGAATTATCATCACCACAGTCCAACACTTTAAGACTGTTGGTGTCAAGTAAATGGTACAACGAATCATCATCACTACAGTCCAACACTTAAAGACAGTCTTCTCTATTTTTCTTTCACACACTTTTCCCTCGTTTTTCCCGCTTACATTGTTTCCCCCTCATATCATTTTACATTTTCCTCTCATTCCCGTAATTCTCTTGTGTAACCTATGTATCTATATTTTCTATTTTTATCCTCACCTCCAAGCCTGCTATTCTCTCCCTTCTAATTGTACGTCATATTCTATATTTTTCTGGTTTATTACACGCTTTATTTTTACACGCCAGGTTCCACCCCTCTTAGGAACGAGTCGTAAAGTATTTCGCAAGGGCGACATTCGAGAATTTGGGGTACAAGCTCAAAGAACACTAATGGCAAGTAGTACGGACGGATTCAAAAGAAAGAAACCATGTTCTGAATCAGCCAAATATTCTCTCCCTTTAATAAGAAATACTTCAAGTTACCGTAAGGTGTTTTAGACATAGAATATGAAAGGAAAATAATTTTAGATTCGAATCCCACAAGCCCCAGCGGTACGCTTGTAAACAAAGATGTCTGTGACCCTAAGCGTTCTCTCTATCTTAACTATTCACTTGTAGTTATTAAAAAAAAAAAACATCATTTCTCCAGTGTGGATTTCTCAGTGCCTGTTACACCAAGGTGACAATTTAAAATTGCATTTTCAGCACAATAGTGTTTTCCAACACTGTGGTTGAGTTACTGTCCGTCTGTCTGTTTGCATTC
This sequence comes from Panulirus argus, assembly GCA_038088735.1. Lineage (NCBI taxonomy): Eukaryota > Metazoa > Arthropoda > Malacostraca > Decapoda > Palinuridae > Panulirus > Panulirus argus. The sequence continues at coordinate 7,266 of JAYMFT010032158.1, forward strand.
ACGGACGAGGAGGAGTCTTCAGACGCGTTCCGGGCACACCTTCGCCCAGACGTGTTTGTTCAGCAGTGTTAATCCACTTTCTGGAAACACAACAGTCCCCCAAGAAAGTCTGGTCTTGCAGGGTTTGCCAAACGATATTCTGAGAGGGGTGCCCGCTGCACCAGTGAAGAGGATTTCTAGCCGTAATAGCTAGATTTTTTTCCCCGTCCTGATATTACTAGAAAGAAGGGTGGTAAAGACTCCGTAGTTATCGCCCAAATATCATACAATTCGATTTGAATTGAGAATGAATTTTTTTTTTCACACGTCACATAAATGTATCATGTGACACTAGGAATAACCAGTTGTAGCTTTTGCGTGGGCATTGTTACCAGAAGCATACGAAATTCGAGAATGCGTTTGCATATGAATACACCTGTGTTTGGTTGCAATTGAACTTACACGTGATTTATTCCAAGCACATTTGCATTTTCATTTAAATGTACAAGCTTGCATTTGATCCCAAGCATGACTCGAGTCGCAGCAAGTCATTTCCAGAGAGCCCAAGGAGAGCAGCGGCTACACGACTGAGCTCTGTCGAATACCGTTAGTTGATTTTACCGATTCCTATTCGATGGGCTTTCGCTCTGGGTACATTTTCGACCCACGCATTCAAACCCTTCTTATGTATGCATGGATGTCCAGCTTGTACAACAACAAACACCTTTCAACCGTCCAAAAACACAGCTCACCTACACATTTCGTTGACTTAGGCTGCAGCAAACATTATAACAAAACCCCAGAAGGCAAAAGATTCACAAAACACGACTTTTCTCACGAACACCAAAACGCCCAATTCACTTACGCGTTATATTTATTTTTCTTTGTATTTAAATATCCGCTTCTTGATCGTCTTTGCCATAAGTTTACAGACTATACCCGGCATTGATGTTGGCCCACAGCTAAGCAATTTTCTAAACCGACCTCCCTATGAACAGGCGAGGCATTTGCTGCCCTCTAGTCTCGTTGTATCAAACCTTCCTCCAGCAAATACTGACCGCAAAACCGACTTCTCCGTCGTTCAGTCGACAGTAACGGAGGTCCCGTGTCTCGAAGACTCTGCCTCACTTCCTTACGTAAGTCCACCTGCGTTTTTAAACGTAACCTTGGCTCTGTATCCTTCATTTCTTTTTTATTCACTTACAATTTGTTTCTAAATTTGCATATTCTTCCTTCTCTATTCAGTTGCATTCTTTACACTGTGTGTGCGTGTGTCTGTCTATCTGTCAGTCTGTCTGTGCGAGTGTGTCTGTCCGTCTGTTTGTCTGTCTGCGCGAGTGTGTCTGTCTGTCTGCCTGTGTGCACGCGCGCATCATTACCTACTTATGATTACTAAATACTACGGAAGTAGAGTTCAACTCGCTTGGAGCCCCGTCTCCGTCTATGCCAAGCTCCTGCTCTTAAGCAGTGTTAAGGCGTAGCAATCAACGCATGGAAATTTAATAGTTAATTATGTGTAAATAGCGGCAATCCATGTGCAAGGGAGGGGAGCTCGACAGCCACCGAAGCGCTGACTCCCTGCGCTACCGCCTGTGGTGGGTATGTGATTACTATTTGTGTCTCAAGTGTTGCTCTGTCTCTCAACATTGCATGTGCAACACGTATTTTATGCATATCGGCCCCGAGGGGAGGATGAACAGCTGGGCTGGCTGTGGGCCGACTACCAAATTCAGGATTCGAACCCTGGGTAACCCGTACGTCAATCGTGGTCAGCGACACTAACCACTTACACACGGGAACTCCATGTGTGTCTGTTTGTGCTGTACGGGGAGGGAGTTTTACACTCGTGGGGGGAAGGGGGGGGGGCCAAGACCTCTGACCTTCCATCATACAACTTTTTCAAACTCTCCTTGTTGTCTGCACTGACCGTGTCCTCAGTAATGCCTTTCCATTCGTGCACCACTCGTATGCTAAAGAAGAAAGAAAAACATTTCTTTCCATCTTTCTATGAAGGTTCTTGTTTAGTTTAATATCCTACCCTCTTGCTGTTCTATCCCTACCTCTTTCGGAGAACTGTTCACTTTGCTGTTCACTTTGTACATCAGGAACCCGGTTTAACAACTTAAAAAAAAAGTTGTCATTAGGTCACCTCTCACTCTTCTCTATTCCATTTCGGGCAAATTGGAAACCTCTAGCCTTTCCCTGTAACTCAGTTCGTGTGCGTGTGTGTGTGTGTTATTACCTATACATACAGTACTGGGAGGGAGGTCCACACTCGTTAGGGGAGCCCCTGAACGTTCTTGAATGTCTCACAACTTATCAAATTTCTGTGTAATGCCAGCATTCAAAATTTCATCACTTTAGCTCATTCCAATCACGCTAACGACATGAAAGTATTTTTCACTGCATCTTTCCCACCAGATTTCTTGCTTGTTCTAGTCTTATGTCCTCTGGCTGCCATATCTTGGCATAATTCAAGGAAGTGTTCATTGTCGACATTTCAAACTAGTTCTAGAGACTTAAAAGTTGTTATCGATTCACCCCTATTCTTCTTTCTTCCCCGGAGGGCAAACATATGGCATCTACCTTCTCACTGTAGCCCAGATCTCCGGATTCTGGTACCATCTTTGTTGCACTCCTCTAGGTCTTCTCTATTAGCTCTTTGTGCTTCTTTAAGTGGAGTGACCAGATTTGAGAAGCACATTCTAGTTTGGGCTTAATGTAAGGTGTGAAATTCTGCACAACATTTCCTTACTCATGTACTTATAATTCTTACATTTACCAGTGGATTGTTCGTCTTCCTGACTGTTTCTAGCGACACGTTGCCTCTCACACAGAGATTTTTTCAGCTTATTTCTCTCTAAATAGTATGTGCAGTGAGGCCCTTTCGCTGTGTCCCATCTTCACTCCTTTGCATTTACTCATGTTAAATCTTATCAACCAATCTTTGAAAGTTTGTGAACGTCCCCTTGTAATCTGATGCAGTCCTCGTCACTCCTTACTTCCCTCGCAACCTTGGCATCATCCCCAAATAATATCCAGGCACGAGTCTTAGGCCTTCTGACGAGTCATACACAGAGATGAAGAAGAGCAATGGTCCCAGCACTGAGCCCTGAGGCACGCCACTGGTGAGCGGAATCCATTTCAGGCCCCTGTGACATATGTCCCGGACTTCCTGCCATTAAGGTAATATGCCATCGACCAAGAGGAGTCTGTCCCTTACTCCCGCAGGAGATCCAGCTTCCAGCTTTTTTTCACCGACCTCTTTACCAATATTTCAATCAGGCAGTCAAGGTCTTCCAGTAATCTGCCTCTGGACTTTTCAGCAATCTGAGTGCTTTCCAAGACGGACACATTCCACCTCACTGGTGCTGGGGCTATATTGTCCCACTGCTTCTCATTTACCTCGCAGACATATCTTTCCATCATTCACTAGAACTCCTCCTTCTGCATCGCTTTGAAATGATTAGCCGACTTGAACAGACAATTTACTACTGATAAGATCAGGGAAAACTTATGGGTTATCTTTCGTCTTGTCGACAATATTTTCTCTTCAGAGTTTCTCTACTGCTCTTTCCTTGTGCTCATCCCTTGTTCTCTTACAATAACTTCTAAATGCTATTATGTTGTTGATATCTTCTCGACAGTACATTCAAAAGCTCTTTGGTTTTCTGACATCTTTCATCAAATCACTTCTCTAACATTTCCTCTCTATTTGCAACAAAAGCTACCGATGGTCCAGCTTCTTCACTTACAGATATCACGGTCCTTTCCATAACAACGATCTGTATCATCGGTATGGAACTCCATATCCTGATTTGAAGTTCTCGCATAAATTGTCTCGTTGTGTGTAGCATCCACGATCATATCTTTTTGTTTGAGTCTGATTTCCTTCTCTCTCTCTCTCTCTCATCTCTATATCCCCTTTAGTAAACACGTTATCAAACCCAAGCACTGCATGATCGCATTTTCCGGATGGTGCACTCCATGTGATAGGTACAATTTCCATGTTCATCTTTGTAAAGATCAGACCTGCTCATGAAGGTGTGTCAGCCCCATGCTATTGTGCTCGGTGACATTCTGATTCAGAATATTTTCCTCTATGCACTCTCTAAGGACTAGCCTCCATGACCCTTCTATCTCCATGTGAATCTAAATTCTCCCAGTCTCTCTCGTCATCAAAGGAATTCTCCATTATCAGAACTTCATCGTTTGTCTTGTCGTTTCCTACACCAGAACAATTTTCCCGTCAGTATAATTCTGTATTTACTCCAGTTCAGTGTAGTTATTGAGATGATCATGAATTATCAATACCACTATGCAAGTCCTTTCCATAGTTGCTAACTTCATTATATCCTCTGCAAATGGGACATCCATCAACAGATTCTGAAACTCAGTGTTGTTCCTTACTATGATAGTCAATCTCTCATCCACTTTGTCTCCTCCTTTTATTATGTATGACTTTCGAACAGATTACGTTACACGATTTCTCTTCAATAAGTGTTTTTTTTTTTTCCTCCACTACTCCAACAATTTAGGTTTGCTTTCCCTAATTCAGTCCTTGAACCCCAACGTTTTCATGTCTAATGCCACCCCCTTCGCGTTCATATACAACGTTTCGCATCAACCCTCTTGCGTTCTTACGAACGTTATCTTCAACGTTACGTTTCGTATCAGTTCACGTTCCTGACCTCTCTGGGATTGTGCTGGTATTTAGTTATCTTTCCTCTTCTCATGTATCTTAATTTTCCCCATCACTCCTCTCTCATTCTCTCCTTGTCCTCAGGTCTTGACTATATCACTTCTATCTGTTTCCCTTACCTGAGAAATTGCATTTGGCAAGGCTATAGCTTGTAGACGTCTTTCAACCGGTACTCTTCATTTCTCAGCCCTTTCCTCTGTAGTCCAAAGATGATCAATTGTCTTTATCTACTCCCTGCTTTACTGTAATTCTTAGTCTTTGGAGTGACCACTTGTCGACGAAGCCCTGCAGAATCACTTCGTCAACCTCATCTTCACTATTTACTAAAACCTCCATTTCCTCTATCATGTACTGAATACTCAGCAATTTTTCCATCCCTAACATCGGACAAACCACATACTTTCCCTGATTGTTCTGTCTCTAAGAGAGAATAATTACCCTCTCTGTAGCTTGACTTAATCTACTATACTCCTTTTTGCAGTGTTCCCACACTCTTGTTACGCTACACCAGTCAGCACTTTCTATTTCTATTGCTCATCCCCAGATATTGCTCCTGTTCCCTGCCCCTATTTTTCAACAGTCTCTGATCTCAGGCCCGTCCAGTGTAGACGCTTGTGAACCTCTTATCTGACACACTCCATTAAATGCGTCTTCTATCCATTGGCCAAGTTGCTTATGAATCTATTCATACGTTTTGATTTTGTAACTATGCTCTTCGATTACATTTTTCAGTTCCCTGATCTCCTCTTCCTAAATGCTGACACTATCTATGATCTTTGATTTGATTCAGAAGTTTTCTAATTCTCTCATCCCATTGGTGTAGCTTCTGATCCCGTCTCGCAATTACTGAAAACATCATCTCCCGATCATTTTATGGTTCCAGCAAATTCATTCCTTATATTTGGAACAAAAAAAAATCTTTAAAAACTTCAAAATCCTCTTCATCAAGTATCCTTCAAGCAGATATATCAACACTTCTGTGGCCGTGATACTATACTACTTTGCCTGATTACATTTTTCGATCGTAATTCCAGCTAAGCTCGGTTGCAGACCTCCACACAATGTTCTCAATCCTCAGTTCCAACCTAAAGGTGATGGAATCCTACACACAAAATTCGGTCCGACTGTGTCCACTTGCTAAACTTTGCAGTGTCTGCAGCCGAGCCCAGTGTAACGAGCATAATGAATTGAATCTGATTAGTTAAGCCCAGCACTTGTGTAATTATCTTTTGTAACTGTACTGAGAGCGAGTTCTATACGTGTGTGTGTGTGTGTGTGTGTGTGTTATTTCAAGCTACAAATAAAAAGTAAGATTATTTTGCCCGTACTGGTTGACAGGGCCGCTTCACATCACCCTGATCACCGTACACAAGCCACAGTCGGTGATTCTTCACATAAATAGGTGAAAATTTAATTGAACCATCTCGCATTGGTTCTCCAAATTGTTAACTCTTTCACGAGGACAGTACGAGACTTCAGACATAATGATTCGACCCGTAGTAACAATAGCGTGACCTTTGACAATTACCCTCAAGAGATTAATGAGTTATATTTAAGAGAAACGCGATACGCTTGGGCTATCGTAGATTAGGGAGGGTGAGGATTATCCCCACGATTCACAGACTTAAAATGACAAATCGTAACAACAGAGCGATGTCTGGAGAACAGCGTTACCCGGCAGTATTTCCGGGTCGTATCCTCATCATTCGTTCACTACTGTGGGCTTGAGTAACAATCTGAGCTGTCGTTTTCATCACATCGACGACGTAACGACAAGTTCCTCAGCGGTAGCGGTGGTGGGGAAGGCTGACTGGGCGTGGTAGTCCAGCATCAACAAGTACGGGTGGCGGCGGCGTGAGGAGGAGGAGGAGGAGGAGCCGCCGCTATCTCCCCACCCGTCAGTCAGCTGAGGAGGCTTCCGCATCTCCAACACCCCCGCGCCGCGTGCTTACACTCCAACACACACTCCTCCCCATCAGCCAAGCACGGCACTACTTTTCTTCACGATCCAGAGAGTCAAAATGTTATCGTAAACAAAGCCGTGCAATATGTCAGGAAAAATAAAACCGCAGGAGTCATTTTACTTTTCATGTCTATTTTTCTGCACTTTGCTCCCAGGGCGAAAGAGTGAATCTCTGATTCACTTACGTTGCGTTGGGGGATTCTGATATACTGAAGCTTGACAGGGGATGCATCACACATAGCAAGGGTCACTAGACTAGACACAATTTGTCACTGGGGGGAGTGAATGTGAGGCAAACATCAACAAGTAGCCATCACAACCCAGGGAAATATTCTCCCTCACAAGACACTACTGGCGGCTACGGTCCAGCAGGGCAAGGAGGTGATGGAACACTCAAAATATATATATAGATATATACACAAAGCCGAGATAAGAAAATGCTATCGCACTGCGACACAGGCATCGATCAACTACCTCGTGCACTGTTACGTCTGGGTGTACCCAACTTCTGTGTGGTCATGACCTACTCGTCAGCACAGAGCTGGCCAAAAATAGAATAATATTAAGTAGGAAATTATATACACAGGGAGAAGAAAACAGGAAAAAGCGCAGAGGGTTAACATACCTTGTGTTGGGTTCCCTGGCGCTACTCTCTACGGCAGTTTAGAGGAGGGAGGGCACTAAACCAGGCTACGCGGTGTCAAATTAGCACTTTTCATTCCCCACACACCCAACAGAAAAAAAAAAAGTTATTTACAACAGGCCAGAAAATCAGAGCGAGACAGGGTTTCTATATATTTTTTTCCGAGGGGCACAGAAAACACAGGGCACACATATATACACTGATAATTTCAACTCTACTCCGCTTGTGTCAACGGTTTCTAGAACACAGACAGCTACCAGTAGCTAGCAGTGCATCACTTGCCGGAGAGGAAAGTCAGCTGTGCTAGGCAGGGGAAGAGATGTGCGGTGGTGCGCGGGATGTACACATTCGCAAACACAGGTTACATTCTTTTTTTTTTTTTACAAGGTTCGAGATAGATCGGCTCTGACCCAACACCGACCCGGGAGCAGGCCAGGCACAGGTTCTTGAGGAGTCACACACACATACACACACACACACAATAGATCACGACGACATCTGCCCAGTAAATAAATAAAAAAAGATAATTTATACCGTGCGAATCTAAAGTATGAAAACAAACTTGACGCTCTCCGCCTCACACAACTACACTTATCACTGACTTTAAGGCAAGAAAAGGGTGTTCGAGGCCGAGATGTCTTTTAACAAATGAGGGAGTGTGTTTGCGTGAGGGTGAGGGAGCCAATGAGGGAGGAGAGAGCGGGAGACGTGACCGCCCCAGCGAGGTCTAGTAAACTACTGAGTGGCTGGCGGGCTCGGCTCGGCCGCCTGGCCTGGGTGTGCGAGCCAGGCCGCCATCCGCGCCCTCGGCGGACCGACGCTGCAGTTACTCCCTCCCCTCCCCCACGCCGCCACCCGCTATCGCTGACCACCCCTCTACTGCTGACCCTCGTATGATGCTGCTGGCGGCCGTCTGCTACTGACCACTACCTCCTGCTGGCAGCTATCTACTGCCGACCACCACCTCCTCCTGCTGAACCATCATCACCTCCACCTGCTGACCGCTACCAGCTGACGGTGGCCATCTGCTACTGACCACCATCTGTTATTATGAGAGAATTTCTGCTAATAAGGTTCCTTTCGACGCGGCCTGAGAGGGATATGCTTAGAAATGACAACAGCTGACGAGGATATCTTAATTCTGGGACTAATTCATACAACTCCTGTGGTGTAACGGTTAGCGTTCCTGACCGTGATGTATTCACGGGTCGCCCAGGGTCGAGCGCATGGGTTCGAATCCTGGTTGCAGCAGTCGGTCCACAGTCAACCCAGCTGTTCATCCACCCCTAGGGGATTGTTGATATATATATATATACTTCATACTCTTTTTTTCATACATATTCGCCTTTTCCCGCATTTGCGAGGTAGCGTAAAGAACAGAGGACTGAGCCTTTGAGGGAAA
>JAYMFT010032169.1:0-15954 GCA_038088735.1 Panulirus argus
GTATATATATATATACTGCAATGATCGCCCCCTTTCAGAGAACACAAAATGCCCTCCAGCATCAAGGATTCGAACCCCCTACCATGCGTATGGGATCTGGGTACATGAAAACTGGGCTCTGAAGCCCGTGATAGTGATATGACTGTTCGATGACTAGTAATAAATACCCTTCGTCTCACATCCATAAGTAACGGAGTCTCGATCAGTCATATCCTGTCTGACTAGCATTACCCAGTAGCTTCCAGTTTTACCGAACTTACTGTCACGCGTGGAGGTATATATGAATACGAATGTAGTGCAGTGAGCACGCACTTTCACAGAACACATAATGCCCTCCTGCCATTTGTTTGGGAGTTGGGTACGTTAAGAATAGGCTACGCTGCCCGTAATATGGTTCTCTGTTTCTACCACTCTAATATGAAGCATGCTGAATTCGCAACATATGTCGTATACCTTCCAATACCAGGTACAGCGTTGCACGACAATATCTGTCGTTGTTGTCATCGGCCATTGGCTACAGGAACACATACTATACAGATCCTCATGATTATCGTGGACGCAATACTCCATCTGACGCAGGAATGTTTGTCACACTTTAGACACAGTCATGAACGCCATTATTTACTTGATGCAGCGACAGTAGCTGCAGTTATTGTAACATCCATCGTGACCTCCAGCATCCATCTGGTATAGATATCCCTTGCCATACTCACCTTGATACTTGCCACGGCCGCCTTCCTCTAACTGATGGTGATCCACGTCACACTCCCCTTGATATCTTGTGTGGACACCTTCCCTCAGCTGGTATAGAGATGCAGGCCACATTACCTTCTTATAGCATGAAGCCCGCCACACACTTCATCGTATTTGTCATAGCCTTCACCCTTCGCCTGGTAGAATGATGCATACCAAAATCCTCTTAACATTTGTCATAATCGTCTCAGTCCATCTTGGATCGTGATGCATGACATTCTCTCCTGTTATTCGTCATGGCTGCCATCTTCCGCCTATTACAGAGGCGCATGCCACATCGCTCTACATATCTGTCATGGCCCGTTTCCTCCGCCTACCGCAGCTGCACATGCCACTCGTGACAATTCCTATGACCTGTCATCATCCTCCTTCACCATCTTTTAAAACGATTCATACCCATCCCAGGTACTGCCGCCTAAGGAACTAGATGGTTAGTGATGGTGACATAGTGAGCCAGAACTGCAGTGCCTTTCACGTTCCCCACCCTGGCCCAGATTAGTCCTTCCTTTCTGCCGTTGGTACACTCTCTCTCCTCCTCGAACAATACACTTGATCAACCGCGTATTTCACAACTCTAAACCTTCCTAATTCAATTTACACTCAACCTGGCAACACATAGAATCTAATGTATCTCCGTCGCTGAACTGTAACTGCGCCAACAGCCGAGGAAGGCTGAATTTTTCCCTGGAACCCCTCAACCATCACAAACAACCGGATTCCACCTCACCGCTACCGGTTGTGCCCCTAGACCTGTCTCCTAATCCAGCCATTTCTACAACATTCACCGTCTCGAGTCGTACCCTCCTGCTGTTGAATGCCTCTTGTCTACCTACTCACCTGACCTTCTCTTCTGTAAGCCACCTGCCCTGGAAGCTATACATTTTCAAATTATTAGCTTTAATCTTTGTCATCGTTTCCGTTCGTGTTTGTGCTTTTTGTAGTACGGAAGCGTCCTTTGCTTCGTGGATCATGAGCTTCAAGATTCTAATGTCGTCTGGGTCAAAATTCATTTACCTCCTGATTCTTTGTTTCTTACATGTTCACATCCTACCAAGAAGTATTACTCTTTTCATATTTACGTGCTGAAACCTCCTATGCAGATTTCAAAGTACAACACAAAGATTACCTTGTTTCCACGTCGGATGATCCCTCTGGGGACAAGGACCTCACTATTTTATCTCTTAAATGGTCTGGAGCAACTAATTGCACACCCAATGAAAGTTCCTGGTGGCTTCGACCACTCCTCTAACACACTCGACTTTTTTCACCCCTCTGAACCCTCTCATTACAGTCACATTATTTGTGCCATCTTACGATCTTTCGACAGTGATCTTATTTCAAACACTTCCACCTGGGTACGTTCACACTCTTCTTGGGACCAGTAATGTTCCCCGGCAGGAATGCTTCTAGTTACGCTGAAGTAAGTAGAGTTCATCTTAGCAAGGATGGAGAGTCTTATGTCCCTTTTACTACTAAACCTTAATCTTAGTAATCGTGGCTCGATCGCTCTTGCCCTGATGCTTATCGAAGCAGGGAGAGAGCGCAACTGCTCATGTACCTCTTCCCTTCTCTTGTATCTGATTCCAGTTGAATTAATCTCAGCTCAGAATCAAACCAAACTTTCATAAAAAGAAATTTGCTGATATGACCTCTTCTTCAGTGATAGTCTTTCTTGGTCCTCAACCAAAAGCACATCTAGCAACTGCTGTACTTCGACCTTCCCTCCTCTTTTCTGACCTGGTCATTCTATAACCTGCTCTCCAGGTGATAAAGCAGCTCATACTAGCATCTTCTTTATGACTTATGAGTGATTCTACTTCTAGTCCTTCCCCTTAGGTCCTCCTACTGAACTAATGCCCTCTTCCCAATTTTTCTGAAGCAAGGGCTTACGAGCTCTCTCCCACTTACAAGTGGACAAGGCGCATGGACCACACAGTACATCTCTTCATATCGCGAAGGAACGTGCCTCTGAGTTAGTTCTGTTGCTTACTCGCCTGTTTCCTCGCTGTTTAGAAACTCAAACATATACGTAGCGCACCTTACCCTCCCCTGGAGCGCCTGATACAGCTAATACTGTTCCTATTACACAAAATGGTTCAATATAGTCCTTACCGTTATGGGAAGAGACAGATGGGGAAGGATCTCTTGTCTGATTTCTTGAAGCTCCCTAGTTCGTATATCTGCTGACGATGAATAGTGATGAGAAACATTCAGAGAGAACAATAGCTACCGCAGGAAGGTCTGTCACTTTAACCCCGCGATTATTATGGCAAGGCAAAAGAAAGGCAGAGAACAGTATTTTCCAGACCTTTTCAGGTTTGGTGTTGGTGACGGAATTCTCCACATGCTTCACTTCATGCTTGGTTTCCTTGGTTTTTGTAGTTGTTGTTACAGATACTCTTCAAGGAAAGAATGTAATAACCAAAGAATTATCAACCCTCAGTCTTCCCTAAGCACAGAACTGATGCGAGCCACATTGGTCTTAACACCCCTGATATAGCCACTATACCCCAAATTCTTTTGTGATGCAAACCAAAATTTTTTTCATCGTTCTCATGGCGGCCCTCCCTGCACCTTATTAAGTAATGTATACCACATTCCTTTTGATATTTTTTATGGCCGCCATCAGTCCTCTGTTACAGTGCTCCAGTTATTGGTTAAGGAAACGTTCATTCATTTGATACACTACTAAATGCCATACTTGGTATCTATCCTGCCCATCATCCCTTGTCTCAAGTAGCGATTCATAAACTCCTCTTCATATCTGCCACAGCTCAGTTCCTCTCCCGGGTACAAAGACCCATGCCACACTCCTCCTGATATTTCTATCAATTGCTCTATTTCATATTACATAATGTTGCATCCTTCATTCCTCTTACTGTTTCACATTCCATTCAATACTTCTCATTGCTGACATCCTTCATCTGCGACAGAGACTACCATGTCCGCCCGCCATCCTCCGTCTAGTCCTTTGATGCATGATACACTCCTCTTGAGATCAGTCACTGCTACCGTCCTCCATCTGCAGCAGTGATGTATGCCACACTCCTCTCGCTACGTTCCACACCCGCCTTCCTCCGTCTGTAACAATGATGCATGACAACGTTCTGATAGACACCTTCCACCATCTGGTACATTAACACACACTACGCTCCTCCACCTTATGGTGTGTTCATGTATCTGACACCCGTCCTAATGTCTGTCACTGTGCCACCATTCACATGAGCCAAAGATGTTAACCATTCTTCTCTTGACAATGGTCAAAGCCACAATCTTCTGCTTGGTATGGTGATGGACGGGACGCTTCTTGCTATTCTTCAAGGCTCATATACCCCCTGTCTGGTGGCGAGAAGCCTAACACATTGCTCTTAGCATTCGTCATAACCCCTAACTTACTTCTCGTAGAGTGATGTATACGACGCTCCTCTTGATATATATCTTGACTTTCGTGGGGCAGTACCGGACATTCTGCTTGTCTCAGTCTCTAACGGAGATGGATGCCAAACTCTATTCTTCCATTTTATAGAACGAAGCATGTTTTTTCATGGCCACTTTATGGTGTATGGTAAGGTGAAGCCTGCCATAACTCTCATGATATTAGTCATGACACCCGCTTGATACTGTCATGACCTCCAAGATTCATCCGGTAGGGTGATATGGGCTACACTTCCTCTGATATCAGTCATAGCCTTCAATATTCCATCTGGTACACGCATGAAGAATTGGCCTCGCTCGATATTAGCTACGTATTGCAGAACTCGTATTAGGACTACTGTTATAGCTATACCGCAGTGACGGAGCCATATAAGTGGATATAGAGGGTTGCAGCTCCAGGGATGGATATATACAAGTGCTATTGTAGGAGCTGTGTTGCAGTAATGGAGCCGCAGTGGTAAGGTTATGGTGGTGTAAGTGTTGAGGAGAAGTGGTAGTAGTTCCACTGTGGTAGATATACTGTAGCGTTGGGATGAGGGTGGAGCTGGAAAGGTTAAATGTTGTGGTGGAGCAACAACAGTGGAGTTGTGATGGCAGAGCTACTGTGTTCAAGTAATAGTGGCACTATAGTGGTCGAGCTGTTAGAGTATTAACTCAAGATTTATACTCCAATGATGAGGCTATGATTTGGAGCTGTAGTAATGAAGCCAAGATAACACTGCTGTAACAGGTGTTCTCTGTCAACAGAGCTGTAGCGATAGAGCAATTGTAAAGCTGCCAGGGTGAAGCTATAGCTGTAAGCTCTAACGGTGATACCGCAGTAGCTTAAGTGTAGTGATGACGACACAGGGCTGAAAAAGTGATATTGCTACAACGGTAGAGTAGTAGCGTTAACACTGTGATAACTGTACCGTAGTAATGACACTCTAATGGGAGAAATGCTGTAGTGGAGCGATACTAGTGCTACTGTAGCAGTCATATTTCGATAATGGACTTCCATGGCAGTGCTGTCGCATCTTCTACTCATGTGATCAAGCTATATAGGTGAGGCTGTGGTAGCGCTACTGTGGTGTTGGAGCAGCTCTAGTGATACTATGCTGTAATAGTGTAACTGTGGTAGAATGGTAGTAGAAATGACATATAACTTTAGCTTGGATGAAGTAGTGGCCTTACCCTGTTCCTTCTACTGCTGAAATGACACGATGGAGTTAGGTCTACAGTGATGTTATTGTAGGACTTATAGTAGTACTTTACTGATAGATATATTAATGTAATGGTAGGCCGCACCCTAACAGTAACATAAATAGCCTGCAATAATGGATTGCTGAATTATTTAAGCTGTAATCACAAAGATATGTAATTGTGAAGTTGAAGTAGAAGGATGATGGATGCAGAGATGTAAGAGATGGCCCATAATGGTACAGCCGTTGTGGAGTGACTGTAGGAAGTGAGTTACAGTAATGGAGTTGTACTTGTAGCGCTGTAGTCTTGAAACTATTATAGAACTGCTGTAGTATATGGCCGGTAATGATGCCGCTACGGGAGTGGAGTTATAGGGGTAAAGGTGTAGTTATGAATCTATTTACTGGTAGTTATATAGTTAGAGATGTGTAACGAAACTGTAATGCCACTGTCCCATCAACTGCATTTTAGTCATGGTGCTGTGATTGTGACGCTGCTGTGACGGAGCTATAATGGCAATATCACAACAGGTGTAATGAAGTATCCAAGTCCTAGAGATATGGCTAAAATGACAGAACTGAAATAGTGCAGTGACGGGCATGACTGTAATAAGTGCAATGAATCAGTGAAATTGTGGTTGTGGAACTACACTTATGAAGCGACAGTGGTCGAACAATTGTGACGTAGTAATGAGAAGTCTAGATTGTAATAGGAGTATAGTAGTAATGATACTCAGGTGCTGATGTTGCAGTGTATTATAGCAGTGACTATATTATGGCAGGGTTATATAAGTTTGGTTACAGAGGTAGTATTATTACAGCGGTATATGGCATTCTTATTCCAGTATTGCTAAATCTCTTAGTGCTAATTCAAAGTCAGTGTTAGTTTGATGACTCGTGTGCTTGGACTGTACTATAACTGGCATTCTTAATGTGCCTTGTACTCTGTAAATGCGCAGCTCCAATACGTATCTGTATATCCACAACGCTGTTGTAAACGTAAGGATACAGTTGTGATGTTGTAGCATTGCTGATGTACTGGTGCTGTTGTGGTGGTGGTGTTGTATCGCTTTAGTGGTGATACTATGGTTCCCTGCAGTGGTGCCAGTGACTACTATTTGTGTGTTACGGGGAGAGATATTCACGCTCGTGTTGCCCCGTGTCTTAACCTTGTACATATGTACCATGTCTTTACTCCTATGTATGTAGAGACAGACAGACAGATACGTACACGCACACGCTTACGCACACACTCACACACACACACACACACCGTAGTTTATGCTAACGATGTTGTAACGATGTTGCAATGGTCCAGTGATTTCTTTTATATAATCCTTTTCTTGTGTATATCTTTAGTAGCCAAAAGGATGTAGCGATTACATTATGATGGTGGTGCATAATGGAGAAGATGAAGTGTCGTAATATACTATATATTCAGTGTTACGTTCGTGTTTACTGTGTTGTACTGTTGGTTACAGTGCAACTGAGCTGTAAGATTACCAGCGCAGAGGTGGCTGCGTTTGATTATTTGCTCTTGCGAGAGTAGAGCAGGTTTGGTGAAGCCGGCAGAGCGCCTCCTGCCTGGAACATAAGCCTCACGTAGGGGCAATATCTTACACGTATTTATCAATATCATCAATTTTTTTTTTTGCTGTGTGCTGGTGCAAAACACTTCACCTCATAATTCTATTTCTTGTGAGGTATATCTGGATCATGAAATGAAATTACTGATTGGGCAGGGTATGTTATCATCACCTGAACGAATTGGCAATCTAGAGTAGACAGTCTTAACCACTGGGGTGAACATATGATTTTCTATAAGGCCAGTTGGACTGGGTTACTAAAGATTATAAACCTTCAGCCAGATAACTTGCTGAAAGAGGTGAGGGGTATAAAGATGTCAGATGGACCAGATTGCACGAGTCCCTTACCATAGATGTAGATAACTACCCCCTAGGTAGAGAGCGCTAGGCGTAAATGAGACTTGAAACGCCTGGGCATAGATGCTAACATTGACTTTGTAGATCCATGGCTCGACTTGATAGGGGATTATACATCAAAGACGGCATTCACCTTAACAATAGTGGTGTTGAAGCCTTAGCTGTGCGAATCAAAGATCAAATTGCCTTACAAATACAGGGAAATTTTTTTGCTCAGGTCCGGTAGAGGTCGGTGTGTTGACCACATTGTATGGGAGGTTGAGGTCAGGTCGGATCATATTACATGTCACACAAGGAAGATCAGATCGCATCCCCTTCCCACCCCACCAGACAGCAACGACATGGGGACGGGAGATCATATGCCCGGTCACCCAGTCATACCATCCATCAGTCTCTTACAGAAATCACTCGAAGAAATCAAATCGTCTTTACAGGAATATAAAATCCATCCGAAACAAAACAGCTGAATTGCATTGTTTGGTAAACAGTGGACGCGCTCATATCACAAATTTAACAAACATTTCTGAACACGAAATATAACGATCTGATTAGCAAGTACAGTGCACCAGGCCACAAATTATTTGTAAGGGACAGAGACAGTCGAGGAAGTAGTGTTGTATGTAAAATCTGACCTAAACACCATCGAAATTCTGACTTTAGCATCTGCCTCTGTTGAACATTGTGTGTTCAGATCAGCACAGAATCTCCCAGACTTTACAAAAAGTCGTCTATAGACGCCTTAGTCAGCCAGCAGATATTGACACTTTCATGTACGAGAGTTTACAACCAGCAATACAGGATAAGGACTCGATCATCCTGGGGGATTTCAGTTTACAGAAATCACCTGGCAAACTATCTCAGCCGTAAAGAGATAATCTGCTAGACTTATCAACCTTGTCGAAGACAATTTTCTCTACCGAACCGTCACCGAACAGAACTTGATTTAATTCTCGCATTCTTGGCAACTAATACCCGTGTTGGGAAACAGCTAGGCACTTGTGACGGTAACTTGGTTAGGTTAGACGTAACTATCAAAACCGACTTCCCTAAAACCAGGGTCATTACTCCTAACTTTAAAAGGGAAGATTTTGCGACGTATTAAAGTCTCACCCTTTTTGGTTCATGCCTAGAGAAATCATGGGCAATCTTTAAGAGTCAGTTTATGGATTAACAAGACACATTCATTCCTATGCACGACAGAACCAATCAAACCATAACAAGAGCTATACGGCGGAGAAATAAACTCTACAAGCTAAAGAAACCAGGCAATGAACCAGATAGCGCAACACAATATAACACATTCAAAAGAGACGAAGAAAACTTAACGAGAAAGCAGAGAGAGATTACGAAGTGATTATTGCAATACATAGTAAGAGAGATCCTAAAGGATTCTGTAGATACATCAATACTAAGAAACATATGATAGATGGGACAGGACCCTTACTAAGCATGGATGGGGAACCCATTGTGGTTGATAAAAGCATAACAACAACCCTGAACAGATTTTTGTATTGCACTCACACGATACCAGAATTTGCCTTCACAGAGAAATGCCAAAACAAATAGTTAAACTGAAGACTAACAAGCCCAGGTCCTAATCGTTTCTCTGCACGAGTGATTAAAAACTTCAAACTCGAAACTGCCGGACCGTTAACCTGTATCGTAAATACATCTTTCCAGGATGGATTAGTCTCGCAGGACTGGAGGCTGGCAGATGCCACTCCTATCTTCACAAAGGAAAGCCGCGAACTGCCTGGCAATTAACGTCCTATTAGCCTCATGTAAACTTCTGGAGTCGATTATTGGAGATAAGATTGTGGCCTACCTGGAACAACACAGTCTGATTAATAATACACAACATGGTTTTAGAGAATGCAGATCATGCCTTACAAAACTCCTTGAATTCTATCATACATTATTCAACACCCAAGACAAGACAAAAGCAATAGATATCATATTTCTGGACTTCCAGAAAGCATTCGCCAAAGTCCCCTATGTTAAATTGATGCATAAAGTCCGGGCCTTGGGGATTACTGTTTGCATGGGGAACTGAATAGAAGCCTTGTTGCGTGATAGGAGGCAGAGAGCTGTAATGAATGGGGAATCATCACCGTGGTCACCTGTTACTAGCGGGGTCTCCCAGGGATCCGTGCTTGGGCCTATACTTTTCATCGTATATGCTAAAGATATTGACGTAGGGCTGAATAACTTAGGGACCAAATTTACATATGACGCGAGCATCGGCAATGCCATGTTAACTCAAGAAGATGGACTAAGATTACAAGAGGATTTATATAAAATTGCTGAATGGTCTAGACAATGACAAATGCCATTTAACGACAATAAATGTCAACTGTAACAAGTAGGAAACCTTAACAAAAAAAAAAATTCGATTATGAAATGATTGGCCAAAAGACAAAGGACGTCCCTAGCGTGAAGGATCAACAAATTCTCAAGCATAGTAATGAAGTTGCCAAGAAAGCAAATACGATGTTAGGAAGTATTAACAGAAAATTTTCATACAACAGCAAGAATGTGATATTGTCCCTGTATATACCTAAGTCTAGTTAGTACCCACCTCGAACATCCAGTGCAGTTTTGGACCCCAGACTTAAGGAAGGATATTCTTAGATTGGAAACAGTGCGGCGATGAGCAACTAAATTGATTTCTTTCTTGCGTACCAACCATACGAGGACAGATTGTGAGAATCAGACTTGTTCCCCCTAAGCAAGAGGCATCTCGAGGCAAATTAATAAGACGTTTTTTTCTATACTTAATGGGTTCAACAACGTCGATACTGAACATTTCTTTACATTAGCGCCAACCCTACCAACGAGAGGAATTGGACTAAAACTTAGAGGTCATCGAGTTCATCTGGTCTGTACGAAATATTTCTTTACCAACGATATTTTGAATCATGAAATAAGCTCCTAGAGTATGTTGTTCAGAGCAATACCCTTGATATCTTCAAAATTAGACTTGATCATCACTTGCCACTCTCCGGCATCGAATGATTCATTTAAGCAATCATCATAACATGGTGGTATATCATGCTACCCTCTCAACCACCGATCTCTCCCTGGCCATGCTGCGATAGCATACCAACACTGATTAACCCATGTCGCCTGCTCAGAAAGAGTAAGAAAGAATGTTTGTATCATTCTTCAACATCAGGAATAAAACAGATATGTTAAGTCGAGAGGCTGGAACCCAGATTTATCCTTACTATTGTCTTTATAGCAAAAAGTAAAGGGATGCATGGCATTCATTTTCATTCTGCTTTATGACTTTCCTATAAAAATTTCTTTCTGGCATGTTCATCCTGCAGGGTATTTTTTCTTCCTGTTTCCCGTCCGACGTGTTGCCGGAAGGAGTGGAAGGTGGGGGAAAGAGCCTTTGCTTTACTATTCTTTCCTACTACTGCTTTTAAGGGGACGTCTTTTTTATCGTCTTTTTAAGTAGACTTAAAGCCAGGCCACCTCGCTTGGGCCCTGGGTCTATGTGGTCTATGCATCTATGTCTACGTCTATATGTAGATGTGATTCAATTAATGCGTCTCAAGCCACTGAAGGACTTTTCTGCCGAGCGTGAAGTGGCCTGTATAGACGCCAGGATTGTTGGTATCCATCCTGAATTATAACGTCGATAACATCTACTGCGGTTTTTTAGCCTAGACTCAGATGCTCAGCTCTGATACCACTTCTCAAGCTATCATCCGAAGATAATTCGTTCGGCATAATGTTCCCCGAAGCACACAATATGTTTTGGCCGGTACCTTCGAAACGCTTCGAGGCTTCGATATACGCATTGATAAGGTGGTGTTCTTTCGGGGCTTCAACAAAAGCATTGTCAGTTGATTCGCCGACGAGCACTTGCAAGCAGGGGGTATGGTTTACTTCTCGGTGCTCTCGTGTTTCCCCTAGCGGTGATAACGTCTGAGCTCTTCCCTTGCAGTTATTCACCGAGGGTGCTGACATGTAAATGTTACCTTCAGAAGGAGGAACACAAACACTAATTATGATACAAACAACATTCAGAAGTGCAGTGGTGTCAGCATATCAGCGTCCCTATAACCGACTAAAATGAGGAGGGCTTTGATGATTTTTTGACATCTGCTCACTGACGGTGTTCACTGTCACCCATCGGCATGACTATCTCGTTACACTAGACTTTAGTGTAAGAACGACGGAACGATTATCTATCTTAATACCCTTGAACGATAGCGTAGCGTTTTAGACTCGCTTCCAGAAATTATAAAGGTGTTTCTATCACATAGTATCCTGCAGGACATACCAGAGATGACCGTAACAGTACACTGATATTCCTCGCAGTGACCACTCATTCAAGACGCTTCTCCTTTAGGAACGCTGCCACGTTAGATGCGCCACCGAACACTCGCCGACAGTGTCCTCCAACTTCAGGCCAAGTCCGCTGATAAATCTTTTCAGGGCTCCATACAACACTTCACCCTCAGTTGATACCGTCAAGAAAAATCCAGTGAATGTCTCGCATTTGACGTATCTCAGACAGCGTGCCGTCTGTTCTATTTGGCTGATGTCCTGAGGTTTCATCAACGACTACTACGAACTTTCCGTTCATCAGCACGTCGCACATGATCCACTCCACAGCAAGATTAGACGCAGTTTCTGCTACCTCGTTCTAGATGGACAGCGATGCCAATTGGGCGTGTGCCTTAAGCTGGCGGTTAGTTCATCCTTGAACAATTACATATACGGGAGATCCTGCCACCGGCGGTGCAATGACTCCACATTATTGTCTCCGCTGATGTTGGACATATTCACGGTGTTATTCTCTCTCCATTTCCTCTTGTCACAATCATCTGTTGCGCATCAGAGATCAGGCACATGATGGTTATAAGTATATACTCACGATTGCTGATGACCCGCTGTTTATAAGCCATATATAAGGTAATGCAACACACAAGTCTGGCGTTTTGCATAGATCTTTGAACACATCCACTTCGCTATTGCCTTCTTGTGATCAACGCTTCCCAAATCACTGTCGAGTCTGTGACCATATCCATGTCCTACAGGGAAGGCACACGCACAATGACGTCTTCCCACGTCACATTTAATCCAGGGAAGAGATTTTCACCACTGGGACTGAAGTTTTGTAAGAGGTTCTATTCCGAACTTCATTGGATTATACTTCTTTAGAACTGATTGCTTCGGTGTATCCAAGAGGGTTGTTGACAAACGCTTTGGGGCTGAATCTTCTGTTGACTTCTGTGCCGTAGCTGAAAGACGTTCATACATTTCTTCACCATCATCACAGCTCGAATCAAAGTCAGGCTCTTCAGTGGACGAATCATTCGCAAGTCAAGTCTGAATCACTCACACTAAAATCAGCAATGGCGATGTCCTTTAATTCCATTTCTGGAAGGACAACTTCTTCCTACCGAACCGCTTCGTTTGATGGGTACGTTCGTGCTCAAGGAGTCACAGAAAAGCTTCCAGATTTCACCTGGACACTTTGTGCTCTCAGCGAAGAAGCCACTGAGGTATGACTGATTAGCATGGCCCTGAATTTAATTTTGTCGTCTTTGTGATTTTTTGTTCATATTTTCTGTTTTCATAATCCCAGTTCATATCCTTCCCGCACCCTTCCTTTTTTTAATGTTCAAGGCTCCAGTCACGGACAAAAGTCCACATCAAGGCCGGGCCTTAACTGAAATATAGAGAATTATGAAACAGAGAAAGAAAAGACAAGGGAAAGTATTCACGAATTTTTGAGAAAATGAAAGACCTGTCTTTTGAAATGTGCCAGGTCATAGTTTATGGGAAAGACATGGAAAGGCAGAGAGTTCCAAAGCTTCGACGTGTGGGGATAAAAGCAGTTATCAAAACGGCCCACTCCTGAGTTACCGATGGCCGCACAATGATAATATGACGCAGCAGCTTGCCGAGTATTGCGTGGTACACGACAGGCTGAGAGCAGTGTCGTTTGCACGACTTTTTGAGATCGGACGACGACGATGTTTTTGTGAGACGTTGGTTCCCAAAGATCTGAAATTAAAATACGCAACTTTTGGTATCGCGATTGAGAACGCTTGCAACGTGAAATTCTACGGAAATCATTTGAAAATATAATTTTCACTGGTGATGGTTTTCAATCACGAAATTCTATATTCTTCAGTTTGATGGCACATGGATCATTCATTTGATCTAATCTTTTCCCGATATATGAAGGGAAAGAATCAGTCTTACATATGATGGAGTCAGTCGGTAATGGATCCAGACCAGTAACTAGTATCGGAATACAAAGGGGCAAGGATGTGGACAGAGGGGGCTGAGGGGGTTTAGAGGCGCCCTCTACTATTTCCTTCAAAAATGTACTTTATTTCATAACTTCACCACTTGTTTCACGAATCAGAACTCTCTAAAATTCTCGCATTCTATCATTTTGTAATGTACGTTGATAACTGATGTTCTTTCATTGTTGTGTTCAGGTACTGCTGTCAAATAAGCGTTTTGTTTATGATCACCATTCTGCCCATGGCACTGTAATGACGAAGCTGGATCAGTTTTTGAAGGTAGGCTTTAACCCAGGATGACCCAACCCATCACGACCCAGGACGACCCTACCCATTACGACCCAGGATGACCTAACCCATGGAGTGATAATACTCCGGTCGACTCAGACGCAAGTGAAAAGGCACCTTTGGCGAAGCTATACCATCGTCAGTATACGAAAAAGAGCACATTTGCCTGGAGTGGAGACTTGATACAAGAACCCCATGAGAGGGGCACTGGGGTTACAAAATACTACAAGAATAATGGCAATGGTAATAATAATGATTATTATGATAATAATAATAATAATAATGATAATAATAATGATAATAATATGAATAATAATAATAGTGATGATAATAATGATAATGATAATAATGATAATAATGATAATTACCCTATCATGATGATAATGAAATTCCCACAGTTATCTATACATTGCAAGGGCCATATGCAAAGAGAGTGCGTTTAGTCGTAGGCTTATCTTTATCACCTGGAGGTGTTAAGATTTCTTCGGGTGGTGGATGAAACTTGACCCTGACGACCTTAATGACCCTGGTAGTTGTCAGGCCTAAAGCCCAGCCAACTTGAACCAGTCTTGAGCGGGTCAACCAGGACGATGTTCCAGGTTCTATAACGGCCTTACGACTGATGTAAGCGGCTGACATCCTTGTTATGTTCGGCCACTTCACGCAGCGTGTGGGGAACATCACGTTGTTTCCCTGCGTCTGTGTATTTGTCTGTTTATCTAAGTCCGTCAGCTTGGGGACGCACTGGTGTTAGCACGATTCCTCAAGCAGAACACACTATAGTAACTTTATATATATCTACACCACAGGCACCCACTTCAAAGGTAGTGAATTCATTAGATTTTAGGTTACGTTAACTGTACACAGACGCATAATTATGGAAGGCTAATGTCTTGCAAATGCTGCGGTTTACGAGTGCTTAGTGATGGGAGCTTCAAATCCTTAAGTTATACGTATTAGGGAAAACTAATATCATGGCAAATGATCATCTTGCAAATGAGTAAATCTCATTATCATAGAGTTTTGGGGGATCTCAGATTATGCAACTCGTGGCGGGACGTCTGGTAACGCAGCTGCTTGCTGTCGTCTTGACAGGAAGGGGGCAGAGGGAGGCAGCAGCAACACGCGACGGTGCAGCTGGAGTCCACTCACTATTCCTGTATCATCAAGGACGTTCACTGTTTTTTGCTCTGCGGTCCGATTCCATTTGCCTTGCGCCTCGGGAACTGGATGGGAAAGTGGTCAAGGCGAGTCAGCCGGGGAGGGGCTCGTTAAACGCGTTAAACTGGTAAGTGGGCGAGAGCTGGATTAAGACATTTATTACCTAGGAAGCGGATGGATGAACTTCCTGGAATCTTTGCTCCACACGTGGGTGGCTGGGTTGGTGGGTCGGTCGGTGTTACGCACCGACTGGCATGGTTGTCTGCTGTAGACTGGACTCGTTGGAAAGGTTCTCTCGCTACACACGTGAATAAAAAAGCTACGTAACAAATGAGAGGGCGAGCTGGTCAGAGTAGGCAGCTAATAAGTGGGTGGTGTCGATGTTGCTATGCGAGTTAATGAATAAGCGGGCGCTATAATTGATAACCCTGGTCTAAAAGTGTATGGGTCAGAGTGTGAACGGGCGCGGCTGCGAGGGACGGTTCTTTGGTCTTGGCCATGCCCGACGTCGGCAGGTGGACTCTCCTGTTCGTTAGGGGCACACACACAGATAGATCAGGAACTCCCATTATATGGGAAGATAGGACAGCTGTTTCGATATGAAATAAGAATTAGCTTATCGCATTGCCAAGGGATGAAAACACACGCACACACACACACACACATACTCGAAACTCCTACGTGTTGTATAAGGTGACTAAGGAGGGCGGGAGTGGTGTGCTCGAACTCATTCTTTCCTATTCTACTTTTCTGAAATAAGGATCAGAGGAAGTGGCAAAGTGAAGATTTTCTTTTCTTCTTAGTCTCAGTCATCTCTTCCTGACGCTACTTATGAAGAAAACTACACACACACACACACACATATATATATATATATATATATATATATATATATATATATATATATATATATATATA
>JAYMFT010032180.1:0-15953 GCA_038088735.1 Panulirus argus
TATATGCAAAAAGTACAAAGGTAGCGAGTGTAGGTAAAACCACAACGAAACTCAAAATACGGTGTCAAACGCTTTCGTATATTACACTGTCAAAGCTGTACAGTTTTGACAATGTAATGTACGAAAGTCCTTGAAACTTCGTATTTTCCTTATATATATATATATATATATATATATATATATATATATATATATAGATATATATATATATGTAAATTGAAGCCAATCAAATATATCTAAAGATTTATGTTTAGAACTTCCCTGAAGAAGAATGAACTATACAACAACTGGAAAGTCTTTCAATGAAAATTCCATCACCAAATAATAAGGTTATTATTTAAGCTCTGTATCGTATATTTTGCGAGGCTCTGTTTATTTTCAATTTATATTAATGTTTGTGAATAAATACAGTACCTGCCACTCCATATGATTGGGTCGTCTTAATCCTCTGTGAAGTGTTTGTCAAGAAAATTGGATTGATTATATTTAAAGTACGTAATCGCGTTATTTATATCTTGGAATGAAATGTGGATCTCTCTGTACAAATGTTGATGATGAGATTCATAACATCAACCCGATGAAACTGAAGCTTGTCTGTAGTGTCCCACAGGGTGGCTGTTGCTTCTGCACTCCTTAAGCGCGAAGGTATGTCGCTTGAGCGCGAGGGTATGACCCTTGAGCACGACGATATGACCCTTGTGCGCGATAACAACACTATTTCTAGGATTCGACGGTCTGTGAACAAGACGTTACGACTCATGGGTATGATACGCTGGCCTTTGACCTTAACCTTAAGGGTAAGGTTTAAATCCAGTTCATCATACCCAAGTGCCGTATCGTTGTGCTCAAGGAGCTGAGACGAATCAAAGTAAACGTATTGTTTACCAACGCCACTTGAGAGGTCGATATTCTCCACAAATATCAACAGCCACGATTCTGGTGATATGGCGACTCATTCGTGACTGCAGGAAAACAATTTTCGTCAAGCATCTCAAAAATTGCTAAAGATATTGAATCCTCCCGTGACACTGGAGAGGAATATGAAAAATATATAAATCCACATCTGAAGAGATAAAGATTCATCCAAGATATTTAGTCAGTTCATAAGACATGAATCATGTCATGTACGAGAAAGACGCAGTGTAGTTACTCTACTGTCAGTTTACACAACACATATTATGTAATCAGTTGTTTACTTAACAGAATCTGTAGCATGACAGTCACATAAGTTACTTAGGTAAACATGAGTCAAATGGTGACGTGATGGTCGAGGTCTTTCTCGATGGCTTTGATTTTGTATCTGAAGAGCTTTGTGATAGCTTTACATATCCCAGCTACACCCCATCACCTGCTTCTCTGAAAGAAAAGAAAAAATAGCCATTTCGAGGTATTACGGTTATGATACAATATATAGCAGAGAGAAGAGCACTTGTAGATCACTCAGGTAGCCTACTGCACTACCTGAAGCGTTTTTTTTTTTTTTCAGCACAGCTCTCACCCAAATGGGTTAAGACTTGCATATAACATTAGGTAAGGCAAGAATAATCTCGCTACTTTTCGATCACGTCTAAACACAGCAGATCTTTTTCTTATCTAACATAATCATCATTCCATACGCTTTAGAACAGTTGTGCTTCTACGTAGCTGAACAAATAGTGTTTCCTGTATCAAAACCTCGCCCGCTTGCTGGATGAAATAAAGCTGAAGTATGCTTCAAAATAAAGTGACTGGAATTATTCTCTCTCCCAGTAATACTAGTGCGAGCAACATTTGAAGCGAAAGAATAAAACTTTCTTTGAAAAACATGGATTCACAATGTGGCGCTTTCGATAAAAACACCCAGAGAAATTGAATATCAGTCTTATTCTAACATGACCTTAAAACATAGTTTATTTCTGCGCTGATAAGGTGATTTACAAAAAAAGAATATTCAGTGAGTTGGAGGAATACTGCTACATTCTGGTCTTTAATGTATTAACCCAGTGACTAAAGAGGATAGTACTTGATTACTCGAATTGCAGGAGTACTAGTAAATTGTGATGAAGCGTTGCACTTTCGTAGTCGTAATAGTTTACTGTTGCATTATCTGAATGTGTCTGTTGAAAACGCTAATGGAAGGGATGGCGAGGCGCTATTTTATCATTGTTCTTCGAGCCAGACAATAAACTTAAGGTAATAGAAAGGGAATGAATATCGTTTCAAAGATAGATAGAATTAATAATATTCTTATTCATCGTCAAAAGGATCACTGGACAGTTTTCAACCCCGACTTTCGCAGAATAAGCAAATATTAAGCACTCGAGCAGTCTGAAGCGAGTAGTTTCAGATGACTGAATGTCTGGTGGAGTGATGTGCAATAAACCGGGTTGGGAAAGCAACATCTTCGTGTTTGTCGAATCAAGTTGGTGTGACGCTAATATGTTTTGGGTGTTACCGGGCTTTGCCATGCTGGGAGTTCCAGGGATTGTGTTACGTGGAATAGCAACAGGTAGTAATTTGCCACCTAAGATGACCCAGAAGATTGTATCTAATGACTGCTCCAGGTATTGTGTTATGTTGGCCCAGAGTATTGTCACTAATGATAGCGATAACTGGGCTCTCCTGGTCTATCAGCCGAGGTGCTGTCCTGTTTTCTCAGCACTTCATCTCACACTATCGTAAACAAAAGTTCGCGTACTTAATCCCTTTTCTCAAGAGAAATTCTATCAGAAAGACAACTCCGACCTCTAGGACTCTTCTCATGATATCAAAGTTGCCCAATAGAAATCGCGTCCTCCAACTGCTCTTTCTTCATATCACACCACTTAATTCAATAGTAAAGGTCTCCAGTTTCTACTACATTCTACTATCTTCATCATTCTATTATTTAGATGTACAAAAACGATATTAAGCGTAATTCAGAATTATACTATTTTCACCATGTCTAAGGGGTGTAACAAATAGCAAGAGTTATATCTCAAACATTCTCTTTGTTATGAATTCATAGAAAATGTAAAAACATCTTGGATAACTATAAAGTCTTTTACAAAATTATCTAGCAATATCATCAAAGTAGTTAAAGTGGTATACTAACATATGTTGTATCATATATATTACCTAATATACATACTCCCATTATTTATTTCAGTTTTCAGTGCTCAGGTATAAAACAAGATCCCAGATCGGCTCACAAAGAACTTTGACATAAAGCTTAACTAGTCTGTCCTATGAATGTGTTACGTCACATAATTTCATCCTTTTCCACTAACTCACTATTTATATCGACACACAATCAAGGTTATGAGATCTTGGCCTCATAAGAACTGATAAGAACTGACTCTGCTGTGTAATATAAGAAAATATCAGATTAAGCTGACAGCGTTTTAATGATTTTTCCCAGGATAGGAGAAATTATTCTGGACAAAAGGAGCTGATGATATATCACAGATAAAGCATTTAATCTCACAAAATTTAGTTCATTCTACTATCTGTGAGGCACACTGTTTATCTACAGGAAGAAAGCGTGACAACCAATCTTCTTCTTCCACTAATAAGTCCGTGAGGTCTTTAGCCAAAAGTGTCTTCGGCAACTTCTGCCATTCTTCCTGCCTTTGCTCTTCTATTGTCATGATACTATAATCGTCTTTCCTACTGAAAAACAGCAGCCACTCTTCTTGATTCTCTTATCTTCTCAATCTCCAACCTGGATGACACCAACATCCCTTCGCCTAATCCTGTGTTCCTCCCTGAAAACCTTATCAATCCCTACAGCCATCGATCGCACTGTTACTGTCTCGAGTCTTTGCATCTCTTCTCACCTCCCACTTCCTAAACAGTCGTGAGTCTCAGTCCTCTCTCTCACCATGAGTCTCAGTCCTCGCTCTCACCATCAGTGTCTTTTTCACAAAGCGAGAACCACTGGTGATAGCCTTTCCTATTACCGTTTTTTTTTTTTTCTATCTATTCATCCTTACTGAAAGACTACGTCAAATCTTATGTTGTAGCGCTTGATATCTCGAAGAATTTTGGCATTTTGCATTTGGGATCTGATTTCCAAGCTCGTCTCTTTTGGCTTTCTTTCCTCACTTTGTTCCGCCATTTCTAGTTTTTTCTCTGACTGGTTCGTGTCTGATGCTGATGTTATCTCCTCTCCTTTTATCATTGTGCCCCACAAGACTCTGTTATCTCACGTTCTTCTTTTTTGTTAACGATTCTCTTTCCTCAGAAAATTATCTATTTCACTCATACACTTGTGACAAGCTCTACAACTGCTATTTTAAACTTACTTGTTTGTTTTATTTGTCTGGTTGTTTATATGCATCTGTTTTATCTTGTGCTGCTCGACGTCTGTCTTGTCTCGTCACAACAAAATCATACAAATTGACGGTTGATCCCACATATCACGATGAACCAAGTCTTCGTCTGTAAAACTGGTAGTATTGTTTAGATGCCTATTTCCCGGAAGAACAGTTATCCAGTCATACAGAAGACTGATTCGTTCTTGTTTGGAGCATTGCTCTCACACGCAGGTCTCTTTCCTTCTTCTGTAGATAGTACATCGCTTTCTGTTCTTAAGAACTAGCTGTGTGTGTCCCAACCAGTAGTTGGACCACGTAATTCTCAGTAAGCGTATGTCGTATGATTACAATGTGGTCATTGGGAACTCAAAAGGGGGTGGCTGTAATATCTGTTTCTTTCCCTACTCCGCAAATCTTGGAACTCTTTACTTTCTCTTGTCTTTTCTTAAAGCTACCACCTGACACTTTACAAGACTTTCTCTATAATCCATAAAAAATATTATATCATCATTCTTTTTCCTTTGTGTTTTGTCTCTCCATTTCTTTCATGTTTCATGTGAGTACTTGTTTAGATACCTTCGCCCTTGACTGGAGCGTCTGAAATATTCAAGAAAATGAAATTATCGCTATGTTCAAATGCGTTTCTCCCTTTAGTGATATCTGATGAGGCTTATCTGATATCCCACTCGTTTTTGCAAAGACTTCCTCGTTACGTATGCTGACCTCTTCGCTATATATGCCGATCCTCTCGCTATATGCATGCAGACACTCCCTAACCCTCCCCCCTCTCCACTATGTATGTTGGTATCATTTTTAATTCTAATTAGGTGATCTTCTCGGAACAATGCTGCAGTAATCTATAATACCGCATAAGGCTTCCTTCCAGCAGAAAGGCTCCACAAATTAAAGGTTGTGATTATCCCGTGATTATCTTGATAAAAGATTCGCCTACTTTGGCTGACCCGCGTACCGAATGCAGAGGCTGCCTCTGTCGTTACCAAATTAGGTTTTGTGTGTGTGTGTGTATAATTATACTTGTGATTACTGTTTGTGTTTTACGGGGAGCGAGTTTCACGCTCATGTTGCCCCGTTTCTTAAATATGTATATGTGTAATATGTCTATATTCCTATGTATACACACACACACACACACCAGCCTTAACCAGGAGGCCATCTATCGGCCAGGCCCGAGGGGAGAATGAACACCTGTGTTAAGTGTGAGCCGACAGCCACGTCCAGGATTCTAACCCGTGCTGTCGTGGCTAGAAATGCTGACCACTACACCAAGGAGGCCGATGTGTGTGTGTGTGTGCGCGCGATCAAATGTTTGTGTTTATCTACTGGTACAGTTACGGGGAAGGATTTACACACCTTCAGAGCTCCATATCTTAAACCTTATCTTCTATCTTGCAGCACTTTAAACTGATGCTACAATTTCTTTTTTTTTTTTTCTTTTATAATTTTCATTCCCCTTGAATGGGCCACTGATTGGGCATATTTTGCCTCTGCTTTTTCATACAAATTTTTGTGAGTATGTGTGTGCCCGCAAAACTCCCTCTCTCTCTCTCTCTCTCTCTCTCTCTCTCTCTCTCTCTCCCTGGAGAGTCAGGAGAGCAGTGGTGCCTGGTGAGGGATCAGCAGGTGTGGTTCCACACATCCAGGCAGGGGAGCCAGCCAGGTGTTGCCAGGTAAGGCAGACAGTCGTAGAAATTCCATTTACGTCGACTTGTGTGGGTCTCTGAGACTAACGTGAAAGTTTGGGAGAAAGCTGCACACATTGTTCTTCTGTGATCGAAATTATTGCAAGAGTTTGTGAGGATGTGTGAGTGTGTTCCACCGCAGATGTTTGGTGAAAGTCAGCCAGATTGTGTGATTTGGCGAACTGCCTCACCAGCTGCCTCCTACCTGGGCAGCGTCTTGGTCAGATGGTGACCTGTGGTGCCTCGTAATGATCCGACAATAAGGTCCTAATGAGAGGATTACCAGGAGGCGTTTCAGTGAGATGGATATGTAATTACTATCCTCTGGGAACAATTATATATTGGGTAACTATCAATGACTAATTGACTAACTTTCATTACTTACATTTGGTGTCATGTGGGTGGCGATGACGGTGGTCAACGATACATGTATTGTTTTGCCTTTTCTGTGACAGTTTTACCCAGTAACATATCGCGGTCAGTGTATTAAAGGACGTGTGAACTCTGGTTGAGTCAGTCGGTCCACAGACAACCCTATATGTTGGAGATGTGGGTATGATATCAAGGTAGCCATAGATCCACCCTCACAAAATTCATTTTGCATTGAACCGTCATTTTCTAAGCAATGATACTAAGTACTGTACCATTTTGTGCAATCATCTCCCACTGTTGTCAGTGGGACTGGACTGAGACTTTGCAGGTTTGTTACGTATGCATTGAACATCCGAACGTCAAAGTCTGGTAAAATGAATCACTTTTATGAAGATCATTATGTGCTGAACATGATTACGCTTTCTGATCCTTTTTTGCTGCAAATAAACAATATATGTGACTGTAACCTGCTACAGTCATAGTAACTCTGTATTGAGTGGCTGCCTGATGTTTCACAAAGGAACTCCTTATTCAGAGTAATAATGTCTGCCATCTCATTAGTCAACACTTAGCTGATTAGACTGATCAATTAGTCCCCAGTCTATGGGTCTTAATTGCATGGCTAACTCAGAGCACATTCTCCACCAGTGAATAAGCTATGGAAAAAATCATGCAAAGATTAACTTTTGTACCGAGGGGAAGGAATTTCTAGAACTACTGACTCTTTCAAAATAAACCATAGAGAACCTCTTAGATATTGATATAAAACCATTCACTGCAAATCTTCACATTACACGATCCGTGATCCATTTCTCAACGAAGGCTTGGTTTTAAGTAAAGATGTTTGGCCTCACCAGAACCCCGGACGCTGTCTTCCCCTGCCAGCGGATGGAGTTACGTGTGGGAACGCCCCACCTGCTCTCAGTGTGGTCGGCTCTGGTTCATTATTCTCATTAACGGCTGATTGACTTCCCTGCAGCCAGAGGCGGAATCCATGCGTCGATAATACATAAACAGTAAACAGTGGGCTACAGAAAGAGGGATGTGTTCTAGTATCCTCTGGTGTGTGATGAAGGAGCAGGAGGAAGACCAAACAAAGGTATAGGTGAGTTTGGGATGAATGAAAGTTTTGTGAATGTTGTTAAGTTTAGGTGAAGGAAGTCGAGATGTCTTGTGACGACGAGGAATATAGACACGATACCCGGGGCATTTGATGATAGGTCTCATGTGTTCTCTCCAGCTTATCTTATTACTAAAGTGACACCGAGAAGCTTGGTGACCTGAACGATTCTGAAGAGAGTTGAGGGGCTGCTGGGATAACAGGGGAGGGACGTGGTTTGAAGCGAGGCAGACGTGCATAACTACGACCATGGATGGGTTGATGTCATGACTGGATATAGTCCTCTCCTAGAGGTTGTTAAGGGTGTTGTGGAAGTCAATGTGGCCACGAGAGAGTAGTTAACGCTGAAGCCAATTGTAAAGTCGTCAACGTACCTCCAATGATCAGGTGCAACTTTCATGGTATCATTTATAAGGATAAAGAAATGTGTGTGTCTGTGTGTGTACAGTTGCTCTAATTCTGAAGTTTCGTTTTGCTTGTGTGTGACCTCATACAATATGTATCATGCCCTCTTTTTTCCTTCAAGACACGGCAAGCATGTATCACTGATTAAAGAAATAAAGACCTGTGAGTTACTGCTTTCTCTCTTCTATGTAATGTTACTATTCTATAGCGTAATACCTGGGTGCATTAAGACTTATTAGAGAAGACAAGAAATGGATCAGACATCTACCTATCAGTCCGTCCATCCATCATCTCTTAATTCTTTCTCCACGTACCCGGGTCGTATCGGGCGCATCCACCCAACTATTGTGTGTGACTTTTCCATTACAGTCTAAGGTGTGTTTACGATTTCTGGCTCCCCCAACCCTAATGTGTTTATGTATACTTCGTCCATGCAAGGATCTCTGATGCCATGTATAAAACTTTATGTAACGGATGGGATTTTTTTTTCAATCCATATGTCTTTTTTTCTGTTCATGTATGTCAGAACCCGACACCTCACAGCCTGGGTCGGTAGGGGTAAATATGATCCCGCGGACCTTGACGTGTGTCAGCCACGTCGTCATGTCACATCGTCAGCCGTATTCCGTGTGACGTTGTGGCTCTAGTGCGTCACTTTCATACATACGTACATACATACTACCTTCCCGGAAACAACTTACGACTCTCGTTTATAGCGCATAACCCTGATGTTCATTTTCCGTAAGATTTAATGTGCAGTATTTATGTACCGGAGGAAACAACGCCGATAATCCGTTAACAGCATGAAATGTCATGCACCAGTGACGGTCCGGGACTGGTGTGGAGGCGGCGGCCGGAGCGGAGCGCCAGTTAGTGCATGTCGAGCCCTTGGTGAAAAGGTGTAGGCGACGCTCCCGTCCCGTGTGTGCTGCGTGCGGCAGCCTCCAACACTGGTGAGCTCCCACTTGTCTGTAGTTAGATTTCTTTATTGTTAACTGGGACACTGACAGCGTTGAGGTACTGTGCACAGGTTGGTGAAGAGAAACTTGGCCATCGCATTCGTAGTGTTACACATGATTATTGAATAACGCTGTGCTCCCGCTGTAGACGGTGGAAACACACAGGTTGTATTGCTGATATGATATCTTACCAGAATCATACTTAATCAGCCATTAGAGCTACCCAGGGGTTCGACTATACACCATTCATGACCCTATTCTGGATATCACAGTCTGGCGACGGCCTTTTGTTACCACCATCTTACTTGTCATTGTTATAAGTCACGTGAAGGCGTTCAGAGATCTGTCCTTGAAAACAGTGATTGAAAATCATTTCTTTCGCATAAGAATATTGTACACGTCGAGACTGGAAAATTGCAAGGTTGATATACGTCCACAGAGAATATGTTAGAGTTGCTTATCCCATCAAGTGTTCCTAGAGGGAGCGACCAACAACCTCGCATGGTGAGACGAGGCAGGCAGCAGGTGCTGTGATCTCTCTCAGATATCTGTCTGTCAAGACATCTTACTCCAGCAACCCTGCAGTACCTCCCACCCAGGTCAAGACTGCCTAGAACCGGTTGTTAACTGTAGTTCCATTTGTAGTAATTAAGACTAGTCAGTACTAACTACTAACTGTACTTCCACTGACAGTGAGAAAGATTAGCCAGTACCAGTTATTAACTGTAGTTCCACTCGGTAATCAAGTAAGCTGACATTGTAACGCTTGCACGCCAGCGCCAGGGCCATATTGGTACCTCTTCTATTTTCAATAATATACAAGTGAATAACGATGATAAACAAATGTATCGAAATTATATGTTGTTTGGAGGTTAGTTGGAGAGGATTTTGCTTTTGTTTACGTTCCGGTTTCTGACACTTGAGTTGCCACGAAACTTGATCCACGTTTGATGTAAAATGTATCTAGGAAAATAACATTTATCAAATAAAGTTGACTCACAAACTCACAACCACTCCAGACTTACTTGTCGGAGAGGTGGAATTCTTATTTCCAATAAGTTTTGTGTTATGTATATTAGATTTAGCGATAACACAAATCTTTGCGTGAACGGAGTAGGCCAGGGGGCGGACCGCTGCGCATGGACGTATCGGGTCTCTCCACAACCGGGTACCCACACACTCCCTTAAGTGTGTTGTTCGATTTATGGCCATAAACTTCAGGGAAGTCAATAAGCAAGAGCCTGAAGCAGTTCGGTTACGTTGGCAACATTATAGTACTCTGTTGTTTGCTCTCTTGCAGTGGCACCTCCCAGGCTACTGTTGTCCACACTGGCCGTTTTCACATGTCTACGGCGAGACGCTTTGCAAAGCGAGGTGATATCTATCCATATTTTGTTCCCACGAACGTTGTAATGGGATACATAGCAGATGCAGCCCAAAGGATTAGCAAGAAGTGTGTAAAGTTGTAGTTTATGGTCACTGCTCCCTGACAAACTTTAAATATGTTTCCTACTGACGTGCGGGGAACACCTAGAGTTTGCCGTCTGACGCGAACGCCTAGTCTGGCATCATCTGGTTTGCTACGAGTGGTTTCATCACCTAGTGTCTCAACAAACAATTCTTACTCCACATGTGCATAATGTATAACACAATTTATATTGTTGATCAATTTATTTGAAATGTAACATTTCTCATTTCCTATTATCATTCATGCAAGTTGACCATCAGTCTCAACATGGTTTCACTTGACATTTAGGGAAAGAAGTTTTGTGTTAGCTGGAAGTGTTAAGTAATGAGCGACGTGTGCTGGTGAGGCTGTTGCCTCGCCCGCTGTGGTAAGTGGCACAAAAAGTCAACGGGTTGGCGGGAGGCGGCGACCAGTCAGCTGACTGAGTTCAGGATCACGCGCTCTCCCTGACCCCTCCTCTCCTGCCAGCACAGCCCTATCTCGGGACACCTGCCCCAACCCAGCCTAGGACTTCTACCCCGCTCCACCCTGGGACAACTGCCCTATTCTCACCTGCTCCGACCCAGCTTAGGACACAAGACGCCACAGTTCCCCCTAGATACAGTAAGGACCGGATATCAACTAGTATATCTTTAACCTGGAAGAGAAAAACATCAAGTTCAAGATTGATTTTTCATATTATCATCATTATTATGAAAGAACTGTCCTGCGTATTATTGGATGCCCTACTCGGAGGAGGACAATAATGACATTAGGAAGGACTGTGGATGCCGTGGGAGGTGCTGGGGCAGGGCCCGCCCATGTATATGCGGATCTGCACGTGCTCCAGGTGTACGTGATTCTGTTTGCCTGCTTAGGTGTTTCTGTGTGTGTATTCCTGTCCGTGTGTTATTCCCTCTCTGATCTTATATTTTTGTGTTTACGGGCAGGGAGTTTATACTCATAAGTCCCCGTCTCGTAACATTATTTTTGTAATGTATCTTTCTGAGTTAACCAATGGGAGTCGCATTTCCTCCCTTTTCACTTGGCTTGTTCCAAGAGTTAACAACTCTGTTGCTTTCCTGTTCTGGACTCGTATAGTTTCAAAGAACTGTTCTATGTTCATGTCGTCATGGCCTCCTAGATATTTGTAAATAGCTATCATGTCTCCACTTCTTTCTTCTAAGGTGGACAGTTTGAAGGATTGCCCTCTTCTCTTTTTAATTTACGTTGAAGACTCCAGTCACTGACAATAGTCCACATCAAGGCCGGGCCTTGATGAAATATGAAGACTTTAACGAAAGAAAGAAGGAGAGACAATGAAAAGTGTTCACGAATTTTGGTAGATACGAAAAATCTCTTGTTTAAAATGTGGCACGTCATAGTTATAGGGAAAGACATGAGAGGGTTGAGAGTTCCAGAACTTTGACGTGTAGGGAAAGAAGCAGGTATCAAAACGGCCCACCCTTGAGTTGCCAACGGCCTCACAATAATCATGTGATGCAGCAGCTTGCCGAGTATTGCGTGGTCTAGCTAGGGGCGGGGGCACGCAAGCAGCCAGATCTCGGGAGTAAAAACCAAAGTAATACCTATAGAAGAGAGAAAGTGAACCAACATTGCGGCGTTGGGCAAGCCGGTCAAGTTTTGAAGTTAGCCTTGGAGTTTATAAGTAGGACCGTTTTCGACTCTGTCAAGTAAGGATGCTCATTCCACTCAGGTCTGGTACTATTCTTGTTGCAATCCTCTGGACCTTTTCAAGAAATTCTTTCACTCCTCAAGGGAGACCATACTTTGTGAGAACATATATTTGACTTTATATCTAATTGTCTTTACCTATTTGTAAAGTACGAGGAGAAAGTTCTAATAACTATACGTTGTATGTGTCAGTATATGTGTGTCTTTCTTCCTGTGTTTTTAGTTTACGGGGAGGGAGTTCTACAGTCGTGGAGCCCCAGCTCTTACGTGCGTGCGTGTGTGTGTGTGTGCCCGGGCAGTAGCGGGCTGGCCTGGCCGCGGCCGCAGGTCTACCCGCGAGGCCCTGGTACCGCTCATCCAGCCAGACGATGCTAACCTTGCTGGGACGCTTTACACGGGTGTCCAGTAGTTGCCGTTCAAACCTGTTCGCATTTTGCTTCTTCATACTGGTATCATTGGTTCATACAGATGGTTCTAATTCGTTAGGGAAGCCGAGGTGAGCTACTGGAGGCGG
Source organism: Panulirus argus (assembly GCA_038088735.1). NCBI lineage: Eukaryota > Metazoa > Arthropoda > Malacostraca > Decapoda > Palinuridae > Panulirus > Panulirus argus. Next base: position 12,490 of record JAYMFT010032180.1, read on the forward strand.
AAGTTCGATTAGATTTGGTTTTGTCGTCGATTTGAGTGTAGAATTTGTTGGGTATAACAGCACGCATATTATTGTGGGAGGTTAGTGACCCAGGGTGGCGAACAGGGTTGTGTAGTGGACCCCACGGACGAGTCCTTCCACGCCTCACCCACGGCCTATCCACCCCCCACGCCATTAACCCCCCTCCCCCATGCTGAATCCCTCCACGCCTCGCCCACGCCCTATTCCCCCGCCATGTCCCCCCACCCCCCTTTACGCCAAGTCTCTCCACGCCCCGCCGACGCCGTTTTCCCGTACGACTTACCCACGCCCTGATCCCCACGCCTCACCCAGGCTGTTTACCCCACGCAGTATCTGCCGTACCTCTGCATCACTGTCATATTCTTCCTTTCTTTCTGATCGTCAACGGCTTTGTTTCTTTTTATCCTCAGACTTCAAAGGTTATACTGTCCTTCCTGGACCCAGGGTCTCTTGTGGTTCAGACAGAAATAAAGAGTTAAGAATGTTTTTCTGTGGCTGAGGGGCGCACAGATGACCTACATTCAGAGCAGCGCGGTAGGCCTTAGTGGGCGTGGGATTGCCGTTTGTGTGTTACGGGGAGAGAGTTCTACCCTCATGTTGCCCCGTCTCTTATTACTTTGTCTTTATGAACGATGTCCTTACTTCCGTGTACGTGTGATCACACACCCCAACCTATACCAGGCACCCATTTTAAAGACCAGCCCATAAGGGAGATTGAACAGCTGGGTGGACTGAGCACCGGCTGCCGCAACCATGATTCGACCCAATGCAGGTTTTGTCCCAGGCTGCCGGTGTATACATGACGGGCAGTAGCGCTAACCGCTACACCACGGAGGTCCGTGTATGTGTGCTCGACTAATACTCAGACATACGTATTTCAGACTAATGCAGAAAATTGTTGGTTTACAGAGAACCAAACAATCTCTACTAGTCTCAGTGACGTGTTGCCCTGACTGTTGGTAGAAAAACCTTTTGTGGACCGATTAGCGAATCAATGCAAGATTACCCTGAGCTAGAAATCCCAATTCGAATCAGTGATGAAACTTGCTTCCACTTGATCAGGGAGACTTTTACTCTTGTGGCGTCACATACTCGTGGGTTTATCCCTGTAATATTTCATCGAAAAGAACTTAAAGGAAACAATAACACAAAACCTAAAGAGAAAAATAGTTCTTTTTATGAAGTCAACAGCTCCGCCTCAGGTAAACATACCAGCCGAGCAATAACATTCACGCTAAAGGCAATTTTGATGAATGACTGGTCAGCTGTTTCCGTGGCCTGTGTTAACAAGAATATCAAAGTTTTACAACAATAACAATCAATATATAAGCATCACTTAGTGCTGTATAAAGTAGCAAAGAAAAAAAAAAAATATATATATATATATATATATATATATATATATATATATATATCATTCATACATATTCGCCATTTCCCGCGTTAGCGAGGTAGCATTCCAGAACAGATGACTGAGCCTTAGCAAGAAAACTCCTCACTTAGCTCCCTTCTCTGTTCCTTCTTTTGGAAAATTAAAACAGGAGGGGAGGATTTCCAGTACCCTGCTCCCTCCCCTTTTAGTCGCCTTTTACGACACGCAGGGAATATTGGGAAGTATTCTTTCCTCCCTATCCCTAGGGATACCTCAATAGGTACATAAGTTTATATATATATATATATATATATATATATATATATATATATATATATAAATCAACATACGCTGGTAGCAGATTTTCTCTAATGCACATAAAATTGAATACGACAGCATATCTAGAGTTATTAATCTTCTTTCTAATGTTCTTTACTTTTCTCAGTATCATTCTACCACTAGGTGAGTGCTCAAACACCAGTTGTCCGTAGTTCATCATTAATTTCATTCAAGCATTCGCCTACACAGAGGCATCATCAGGAATATACGAAGAAGAGAAAAACTGCGTCACAAAACCAGGATATGATATGTAAAACGAAAACAAAATTAAAATCACACTTGGAAAAAAACACAGCGCATAGCACATAAAAGTAAGGGAAAACACTAAAAGCGAAACAATATAATAAAATCAAGAGGGTAGTACGAGTAATAATCTAAATACAACATATGGAAACAGAAATACTCAAAAACTTACAATAGAAGAAAAACACAGAAGAACAATGTTACACAAGGTAGGAACTTATAAAATCCTTCACTAGATACACTAAGTAGGTCAAACAAGACCGTTATTGTCCAGATGCTGAGATGAGGCCAGGATGGGCTCGACTGATTCTGACCTTTGTAACGTGGGACCGTGTTCCTGCTGCACAGAGATGGCGTACTCGGTAGCTTGTGGTGGGTCAATGACATATCCCATCCGTCTACGTCCTATTAGCGGGCCATCAAAGAGCTGTACGGCCGTGGTCATGTTTGTCTGGATGTTGATGACAGGTTCTTTCTAATGTGAATGGCTTCTAATATCTGCAGTCTCCTCCGATCACTGCAACTACTAATGATATTGGTGCTATTCACTATAATCTCTCTCGTTAGTATCGTTCCATCCTTTTGTTCATGTTGTTTAACTCCACCTTCTTGCAAGAGGAGCGAGAGTTGGCGGCTCATGGCGCAGGTTGCATGTCCAGTGTAGTTTATGTGATGGGGCTGACAGTCCCCAATATTGCAACGGTACTCATATACCACATCGGTACGATTCAAACTTCTAAAGCTACCTACCATATTGTTGTTCATTATGATTGAGCATGTTCTCGGGTTGCTGCAGTATATTATCAGACTGACATCCTCGTATTCATCAAACCCTTTTCAGTTTCTGGCTATAAAATCTAGCAAAACCTTCTCGTCCTTTCGATATGATGTCGTAAATGTTTTCCTGTCAAGTTAAGGTTGTCTGTTTGCTACGAGATGTTGCTCCAGCATGTTGTTCACAATGGTATGAAATTCAATATTTGAATATCCGGCGAATGTTAATAAACAACGAGGTATATAAAATAGGAAATAGTGCATATGAACGCGCACTACCATATAACTCGTAAGCATTATTTCGTGTTTCATATACCTCAGTGTGTGAATATTTAGGTTCTGTAAAATGCTATCTACTGGTTGTGTGAGCCTAATGGGATTTAACCAATCTAGACCCCGTTGCTCATCGATGTGAGACGACAGGTATTCGATTAATTAAGTATTCGAATACTCACTTCCCAATAAGGGGTAATGATAGCCGAACTGCAGCTCACCCGCCTGCCACGCAGGGGACCTGGGTTCGAATCCTGACTAATCGATGTTTGTACGTTATATGGTACTGCGCGATTATATGCACTATTTCATATTTGATATACCTCAATGTGTGAACAGTTAGATTCTGTAAAATGCTGTCTCTTGGTTGTGTGAACCTAACGTGATTTGACCAGTCTAGACCCCGTTGTTCACCGCTGTGAGACGAAGGGTATTCGATTAC
>JAYMFT010032191.1:0-30611 GCA_038088735.1 Panulirus argus
ATAAAACTTCGTTTTATCTCATTTCACATTCTCAAGAACACTGTATGACGTCAGTGTACGTCACACACACACACACACACACACACACACATACACACACACACTACAGGTCTACTAGCGCTTATTCACACGGCCTCATGTTCCCTGCTACCACTCTCACACTGACCCTTTTAGGGTGAGAGCCAGACAGACAGGCCAACGCGAACACTCCCACGAGAGGTAGTTTCAACACCTCTTCGTCATCCATCAACGTTGAAAGATGATTTTTGATGGTAACTCACTCAGTCGACTCTTGAGGTCAAACGTCTCTCTCTCCCCGCTGACGGGGAATCGCCAGTCCGCTTCAGGGGAGACCTGTCCCCTTTTGCCTCGCTGGGAGATCGATAAGAACCCGAGCGTTACGACAAGGGGAACCACAGGGCGGCTGACGAACTCCAACAACTTCCGATGCCGATCGATGAAAACTATCGTACGGTGAGGAAAAAAAATAATCATCGATCGGTTGACTCAAAGGTTCTCCTGTAATTCGTAAAATCTACTGATAAAGTATGAGATGCACATAAGCAAAAATTCTTTTATAGGCCGAATCAAGTAAATAACTGTTCATTATTCACCTGAACACGAAAATTACTGAACATTTGTCTTCTGAGGTGCCACTAGTAGTTCTTTGACGGGTCACAGATGTCCGTGTTAAAGCAGACCCATCAGCCGCTGACCTTATAAGGTGCCTGATAACAAGACGCCCTCGACATCCATCGCGAACCAGGTCATTCGAACTCGCAACAACAGCTTCGACTGGTCGTCTGGCAGGAACGTTTTCACAGAGATGATATTATGGTATATCTTTTTTAAATCCCCCAGATAACTTTCCCTTTCATCGTAAATCCCAAACTCGTTGTTTTTATCATGCCTATAGTTGCTGTTTCACCTCATTCTCAACTTAAAAGATATTCGTCATTCCGTCTGAATGCAGTTGACGGTGGTTCACCTTTGACCTACAGTGACCTTAACACATATTTCATCATTTCCATTTACTCCCAAAATCTGACCGGCTCTGCAGTCGTAACCAACGTTACTACAGTGCATTTACGTCGGGGACTTCCTGCTTATCTCACCACCCAGATGTCCGACACCACCACCACCACCCCAGACGCTCGGGACTCACAAAAGGGTTGATCAGTGTGTAGTTCCGGTCTCAGTTTCAACGAACGGCCGCAGATTAAAGCAACTACAACGAAAACGAAGTGCGGGATGACGGGTACATACAACTTTCCCCGTTGCTGGTCAATGGAATGAAGGAAAAGAAAAATGAGATATTATTTTTGCATCTCTTTTACGCCGAAGCAATTTCACACTCGACGTATTAATCAGAGAGAGGGAGCCAGCGACGCGGAACGGCAAATGCACAGTGTTGCCGGAAGGGAAGGGGGAGAGAGAGAGAGAGAGAGAGAGAGAGAGAGACAGAGACAGAGAGACCCCGGGGAGCAAGAAGGGGCAGAGGACGAGAAGGAGACATGGCTACTGAGACAGTTTCTCTCTCTCTCTCTCTCTCTCTCTCTCTCTCTCTCTCTCTCTCTCTTTCTCCCTATTGCTTCGGAAAGACGCGTGACACGAGAACCACCACTCCTGGTGAGGGCGAGACAGACATTTTCCTACGTCTCCTCAACGTATGCGGCGCGGGTTCCTGGAAGACGTCAGGGAGCCTGGAAAGGCGATGGGGGTGAGTCATGGAGTATAGGCGGGCGGCAGGTCACCTTGGGCACAGGCCAACGGGAAGTTGCTAGGCTGGGCCGAGGACACCCGGCCACCCACCCACCCACCCACCCACCTACAAGGCATCTGTCACGTACCTTGTGCCACATTCTGATCCTCCTCCCCCAAACACTCCTCTGGTTTCCGGCGTCGGAAGGGAAGCGCTCCTGGCTGTCTTTCCTCTGACGGGCCTTCTGAGACTTCCTAGGGCGTGGTCGTGGAGTCAGTGTGGTCACACAGTCAATGGCCCACTCGGAATACGTTCAGTAACTATGACGAGTATTATCAAGTAATTTACTTCATAACGATGAAAAATTATCAGAATTAAACTGCAGTTATGTTATGGTTATGTTTGGTTATGTACGCATCGTATTGCTGTGTCAAAATTAATGTTCTTTACATATTTCCTTCATAAAGTGTAAAGATGCTGTACACGACAGGCACTGAAATTATTCAAATTTCGAGTATATACTGAAAAAAGAAAAGAATGATACGTATGCAAATTCCGGATATGAATTCAAATCAGCTTTCATATGATACGGCTGAATGCTATTCCAGTTCGACTTTAGAGAACCTGTTTGGCTTCGCCATCATCCATCACCAGGAGCAGCGGTAAACATCTTAACTGTGTTCTGAGCTAATGATTTAGGGAGAAACTCTTTTTCTTAAAGGACCAACACGTCAGAGTACCGAGGCCATTGAAAAGGACGATGATCCTCGATCATCTGGAGAGGAAAAGACAGGCCAGCGGTCCGTGGGTGGAGTGTCATGCACAGTACCAAGGAACAAGCTACGCCCTGACGAGCTGCTCACCCACGCCAGGACTGAGGAGGGGTACACGAAATTCAACATTCGAGCAACAGCTCAGCCCAATAATGTCTGGCAATTCTACTTACTTACACGGATTTAGCTGGTTGTAAGGGTAATGAGTGAAAAGACACGAATTAATAGAAGCAGAACTGAAAAGGCAGTCAGTGTGGTAGGTGGACACGTCTTCTCGCTCCGCGCCACCACCGCCTGTGGCTCGTACTGGGTTAGATAATAAGCCCAGGTCGCCGCCTCTGAGGCATAGGATGAAGATGACGTATCAGCTTAACCAATCAATGTCAACCTCGCTGTATGGGGGGGGGGGGGCTACACCAGCCTCTCTCAGGACACGGGAGAGCGGGGAATGCTAGGGGGGAGTGGCAGGCGGGAGTACTGTGTCCCGTGACACCATCAGCATGACACCACCGGTGTATGACAGCACCAACATGACACCGCCAGCATGACACGACTGGTATGATACCACCAACATGACACCACCGATGTGATACTATCAGGGCAATACGCCACTAGTATGACACGACCAGCAGGGCACCACCGGTATGAATGACACTACGAGCGTGGCACCATCAGGCCACGACACTTCCAGCTGAGGGGCACCTAGCACGCCCACTCCCTCAACATTCTGACTGGAGTTCCAGACTGCCTGGTTCCAGGAAGAAGCGACAGCCACCCGTGACCTCTGACTTCACATAGCCTATCTAAACTGTTTTCTAACATAGTCATAAAACCTGTGAATAAGATATCATGGCACTGGATAATCTAGTATATCGAAAATTAGAATAATTCATCCTTCATCGAAGAGGAGGCGAGAATTTTCACGGCATCAGAGAACATGACCGCAAGCACACACTCCCTTGTCACCTAAGCCAAGAACGTTGAGACAAACGACCCTCGTCTCTCACTTTATTCCTGCGGCAGCCGATCTTGCGGCAGAACTCAAAATCAACCAGGTGGCCGCACCTTGAACATGAATATTGTAGGCAGGACCAGCTGGGAGGATAACACGACCTTACGAGAGAGGTGAAGGCAAGCGAGAGAAACTCTACGACAAAAACATCGGAATGAAGGAACAAAATCCAACACAAGGATGTGGAAACTTGATATTATTTGAAGGCAAAAAACCCGCGTCGGCTTTTCGTCTCGTGTGTGAGAGAAAACAAAAAGGATGCAAGCCATAACCACAGCAGCAGGCCGCCTGACCCCGTCCCACCGCCGGCCTGGCACCTCGAGTGTAATTAAAGGTCAACAATGATGCTCCCACGCCACTTTGTGAGCGTGTGACCTTCTCCTCCACACCTGACACCCACGGCACCACAGTGACTCGTGTTATACCCACGCCACACTTACAAGAGCTGGACACTCTCACCACAGTCGTAGAATCATCAGAGACAACACACGAACGTACATACAAATTCCTTCACAATACAGGAGGGGTCATTGTAATCTCCATCAACCATTTTTTTTTTTCCTTGCAATGTTTTTCCTTCAATTTTCTTTTCTTACCAGGTGCTGCACTCACCAACGATGCAGCCACGCGAGTGAGACGACAGCTTCACTTGACAGGCAGGAGTACGGGTCCCCAGCGACTATGGGGCTCGTGCGTTCTGTATCACTCGCTTGTGCACCGATTTCTGTAGGCTGCACGTGTGGGCGAGAGCAATGGACCCCCACAAGTGTCAGCAGACAGACAGGATCAATATTGAGGAGGGAGAGAGAGAGAGAGAGAGAGAGAGAGAGAGAGAGAGAGAGAGAGTAAAGATAGAGGACTAAGTAATTCAATGAATATTGGATGATGTAACCTCCTGGATAAATATTCATATGTAAATCAGCCTAACTAAAGAGATGCATGTGTGTATGTGTGTGTGTGTGTGTGTGTGTGTGTGTGTGTGTGTGTGTGTGTGTGTGACTGATGACCAAGGATGCCAATGCCCCTGGTGGCCAGGGCATACTCCAGGGTTATCACGCTTGACCTCGTACGTCAGTTGACCTGGAGCTAATTCATCAACTGTATAGTTATCTTGTTCATGGGTACTTATTACTCATATTTTCCTCGGTTTTCCGTGTGTATGTAAAGACAGACAATATATATATATATATATATATATATATATATATATATATATATTTCAATATGTATTATATATCGTGTAATATGATATTTTCAGCAAGTGGAAAAAATATATGAGCAATGAAACTACAAACAGTAGAAGATTAAAAAGTATTCAACCTACAAAATGCTTAAGGATTTATAAATCAATAACAGGCGCGAAAATACTACAAAAACGGCGCACGACGCAAAATACAACACGTAGTGCGTCTTATCTGATGACGAGCCTGAAGCCAGACGAGTACCTGGAGACATTGCGATAACGGCAGGAACAAAGGAAATTATGATAAAACCAGGAAGAAGAGAGAATGGCACGAGAGGAGAGAAAGGCGTGGTAGGTACTCCATCAGGTATGACGGAGCTGAGGAGGAGACCTGCGGCGTGACGCTGCAGGACCCGAGGAACAAGAAGGAAATTAGTGTCTGGAGGGAGAGAGGGATGGAAGGAGGGAGGGAGGAGGCCAGCCACCATGCCTACACGTGTCTTCCTCCTACGTATACAACAATGCCACGCCGCCACCACCACCACCACTGCCACAGAAGGACCCCCACAAAAACAAAAGAACCTTCACATACTCCTTCCCCTCAGCGGACACCCATCACACCAGGCGACTATGCTCATCACTGGGGGACACGACGCGCCTCAGCAGGGAGCCACACCTGGCTTATCTCACAACCCATCATAACCTCCACAACAAACAATGTGATAAAATCTATGTAAATATCCAGCTTTAAACTCCTTCACACTCTTACAACACTTATGAGATTAATTTCTGACCACCTGTCATTATAAACGCATTAGTATTACAATTCATTAGCGTCCAGGATACATATACTCCTTCGCCACACCCCACAGATGAGCTGAATCATTGCTAAGCACAATTAAAAAAACATGAATTAATAAATCTTTACGAGCGACCAGCGGAACAACTCTACGGGTAACAATTTTGTCGAAATCTTTTTCTCTGTGCGGAAAATCGCTTTTATTGGAGCTGTATGACATACACGAACCACACGCACAAGAAACCACATTGCATTATTATTTACACGCGGTTTGATCTACGAAGACATGGATAATGAGTTTCTGTGACGGTTTGGGTGAGCGGCGCATAGCAGGGGGTAAGGCGGAGGGGACAAGCTTGGAGCGTACACTGGGGTACAAAACATCGTCGGAGGAGGGTGACAGGTGGGTCCAATAGGCGGACCCATGGACCCAAGGGCTTCTCCTCCCGTCGGTAGGGAGAGGGAGGAAGGGAACAATGGTTAATTGCACTGGTGATAATAGAAAAGAGATCCATTATATGTTTAATGACATGATACACTCATGAAGAGTATCAGAGTACAGTCGAGTGCAAAACTGATAATCTATAAATATGTACTGACGCTGGTAGCACTACAACAGAAGGTTGGAATTACACCATATATAAAGCATATAGGTACACAATGTACTGGATCTAATGATGATACAGAAGGGGTTCTGAGTACGTTCAAATACAAGGTGTATACTTTACAGGAAACACAGCTACATGGAAGGCTTAATGAGACGAGTTATATAACAGAGGGTGTTGGTTAGGGCACAGCAGACCCTGAGTATAACAAAAGAATATCCTCAAGAACTTCAGTAAACAATGAAGATTACAAAGCCGTCGACACCTCACGTTCTGGGGCCTGAAATCACTGATTTTATGACTGAAATATGTTGTTAAAGTGTGTTTATATCAGAGGAGGGACAGAACTGATCGGGGCCATAGCTTTCTGTAACTTCCTTTACCTTTAGACGTGTTCTGGAACTGGTAGCAGACGAGCATTCTTGACAAATTTGCTAACAAGTTCGTGACGCTAATGTCCTGATTAATGATATCTAGAGAAACTAATAAACTTGATCACCATTACAGGCTTCAATAAGCAATGAGTGAACAACAGTTGGGATAACTGCTTTCATGACACTCTTATCCGAGAGCGATGAAAAGACCTTAATTCATAAAGGGGTTCGGTTGAGTCTTGCAGTGCCATGTCACAATGATGATAGCACAAGTCCTGGTACATGTGTTGCATGTGTTCTCTGTGTTGCTTTATGTCGTTAAGAGCGTCGTGAACCCGGTAGTACAGTTGGTTGTTATCCGGTGTGCCTACTGCTGAAACGTCTACTTCTCATCTGGTGAACCTCTTTATGACACGAGGACCAGGACACCAGACGAGGCCCCTAAAATACAGTGCACATCTCATCATCAGACGGGCAGGTAGGCAGCCAAAGCATGAGACTCAGCCAGTTCCTCGCCCTGCGAGAGCAACGCCCTGTCCGATGATACACCCCGAGGGAAGAAATATGTCACATGAATGAGTTCGAATCGACCGAGCGATTGCAAGCATAACCTACTCTCCCGAGCGGGCAAATTGTCCAGCGACTAAAAATGAAGATACTGGACGCAGGTCTTTTTTTTTTTTTATTTGTGGATAACAACGGAGCTCAGGCAGTATGTCCCAGGGCTAGAGAACAGTTCCTTGGTGGCAACACACGCATCCTAGGAACATTGGATGGGGAGCAGGAAGCGGCAACGACGTTATCTGTAAAGTCCCACGCAATCATTTCCCTCCAGCAAGCAGCAACAACTGACAACTACACACGGGATGAAAATTTATCCCCCAGTGCCTTAGAGGTAAGCGCCATTGCTAACATCCAATTCACAAGGTGTAATTCAAATACCTCCATATTTGTACCCGTTGAAGCTAATGACGCCGCTACTCCACAAAGAACATTAGACTGGCTTTTTGTGATCATGTCATCGGATTAGGTATAACTTACGTACATACCTTCAAGATGTTTTTGTAAGATGACCAGCTACCGAAACTGCAGTTCCTGGTGTTGTACCTGACACATCTCCCAAGGTAAACGGACGATACGTTTGTAGTGGTTTAGTCTTTCTAGCGCTAGCAACCGATATACACAGGTGGCAAGATATGAGTGATGAGTTTCGGGTTCTTGCGTAATAACAGTCTTGATGGGGCTCCCGTGACAAATGTTCTTAGAATGTTTACGTCAAGCCCTGGGGCCACCGAGTGCCTGATGGCCCAGGGGGATGGAGCAGGTTCAGGTGAGAGTGCCAATTAATCATAAGTGAACTCAGGAATGCGTGTGTGTGTGTGGTAAGGCTTTGAGAGCATTATCATCGGAGATATGCGGTGGTGCGACGCCTCCAGGTCCCCCTCACCACTGCTCAAGGAGACGCAAACACCCACGCGCCCTAAGCATTACCTGCGCTCCTCCTGCAGGGAAAGCCCTAAGTCTCCTCCTGTTGAAGGCCCATATACTTCCACTCCAGACCACGTCTCCTACTGCGAGGAGCCTCCATACTTCCCAGTCTGGGCCACGTCTCCCCTAAATACTCCTGGCTTCTAAAATTTCTGACAGCAAGACGTCTACCTCTACTCTTCTACCCGAGAGCACCTAGGAATCCCACTTACCCTAATAATAAAAGAGCGTCTTTTACACGACCGTCTCAAATGGCACAGCTAAGACGACACAAGACGCAGTCTCTACAGATATCTCAAGGACATAATCATCCCCAATATAGCGGCTCATCCATCACCTTGACCACAAACCTACCATCCTAAATCGCTCTCTCACTCTATGATGCTATAAAATCTGTCTCAGTTTCCTGATACCTAATGTGCTATCAACTTCAGGGAAACTCTTGTACAGGATCTCTCAAAATTCAGGACTAAAGGTGAATGATAAATCCTGTGTGAGAGATGGGAATTTTTAAGACACCCTGCATAACAGTCACAGTGTTATGCTATGGAACAGAGACAGCCATAAATCACTACATCCTTCTGGGGCCACGACCGTTTCAGGAGAAATCATATCGCATAACCCTCGTGGTAAATGATATAATTCATAACCCTCTCAGTAAGTGATATAATAACACACAACTGTCATAGTTGATAAGATCATAACTCATAACTGTGATAGTAAATGAGATCATAACCCATAACTGTCACAGTTAAAGACACCATAACCCATACGACTTGTGGCAACGAATGAACACTGAATCCAACCAAACATGAGTGGGGCCAAATTACGTACCACTTGCGGAGCCATGCCTGCCTGAGACACTCCTGCAAGAACACTCGTCGACAACAGTAAAATTCGTACCATCATGACTCCACAGCTTCGTACTCCTGGCTGAGCAAACCTCAAACAAAACAAGAAAAGAAAAAACTCGTGGTAAAAATCCTAAATAAACACCTCAGTCTACTTTCGTATGACACCAGGTGAAATCTGCACACCATCAAAACTTACTGAATCATGAAAGTATATATATATATATATATATATATATATATATATATATATATATATATATATATATATATATATTCATAACAGAGCAGAAGAGGGTTTAAGGCAGAGAATCTATGAAAATTGAAAAAACTCAGACAGACATACGGCAACTTGGGGAGAGTATGGGAATAATAAAAAATCTAAACAGCAAGAGGAGGAGGAGAAGGAAATATGGCAGAACTCCAGCGATTATGAGGAAGCAATGAAGAACATCAAGAAGAAACGCAGGGAAACGCGAGTGAACAAAGGTACAGCGAATTATGCAGAGGTGTGGCAGATCACGCTTGAAGAAATGGAGACAGAGGCAAAGCACAGATGCCACAGGGAACATAAAGAAAAGTGAACAGGATGGAAGACAAAAGGAAGGAACTTAAAAGAACCTTAAACACACGAACACAAGGGAACATGAAGATGGGGAACGAACGGGGAAATATGGGAACATCTCGAGAGACAGGATACAAATAGGCACCCTGGATCGTGAGAGAACATGGGGGAACGCCAGTGAACACGAGGAAACTGAAGAACAAAATGACAGAACATACGAGAACAGGAATAAACTTCCGTAATCCTGCCAGAACACAGGTGAACACAGGGAACAAGAAGGAATCTCGGTGAAAGATGATGGAACACAAGTGAATATGAGAGAACACGATAAAACACGGGAGAACACGCCACTCACTACAAAGGACGTAGAATACAGAGATCAAAGCAAGCATGGGAGAACAAACGTGAGGGAATATGAGGACACGTGCTTGAAGGACTCAAAGGCTTTATGACAGGAGGCATCTTCATTTGCTTTGAGCAGTCTACCGCCTGGCCTTTGGTGGGTGCCGCCAGTGCTTGCATACTCTTCCCTAACCGTGGTGGCAAACCTTGCATGGCTTCGTCAAGTTAACACGGCTTCTTCAGTGTTTCTTACCTGTAATCTTTTACCAAGAAGAAGGTATAACTATAAATACAGGATGGTTTATATTTACGTCTTGGCGAAAACTTGAAATAACCAAAGTGTAGTTCACGAATTTAAACAGGACAGTAGATATTTTGTTGGAACCAGTGTGTAAGGCGTTAGTGACCAGTGTCCACCATTTCCATGAGGTATGATACATGTTGTCTGGTTTGATGAAGGCAGCCGTCAAGGGCAGTATGGTAATAAAAGGGTTTCGATTCCCGCTGAGGCGATTTAGACACCTTGATGGAAGGAGCGCGTCGCAGCCGGGAGGTGGTGGGGCCTCGGAGATGCGACGTCATGGACATAGAAGCGGCAGGTACAGCATTCCTGCCTGGCTTGTTTACGTCCAGCCAGGGACGAGTTGGACATACCCGAGCCACCTGGGCACATCTCGGCCCCTGTGGTCGCTCATCTCTGGCCATCACGTCCTAATATACGACCGTGCGACACTCCCAGCCATACGACACACCTCCCCATAGGCAACGCCCCTCTCCGCCCTGCCATACGACACGCCCTTGCACAGACACGCCCTACCTTACTTTACGTACATCATACGTACGTATGCCTCGGAGATCTGCCTATACACCTCAGTCCCCGACCAAGATGCCACCTTGATCCTCTACTCAATCATGTTGGTGGATGGCGAGGCCCACAAGCCTACGTAACCATCACACCAAGGCTGGATTTGTACCCTTTATATAGCCTTGTCCAAACGCTTGTTAATTTTTTCCACTTTAGAGTTCCCAGTGTTTCTAATGGCTGCAGGCAATTTGATAAACAGTTTTAGGACTCCCGTATATTTAGACTTTTTACTCTTACTGAGCTCATTACATCCTCAGAATTCAGTGGGAATACTTGACAGTCTTCCTGGCCCGTTGTGCCATTAGGGAACAATTTTTACAATAGTATGTTAAGAAAGACCGTAACCTCCAGGATCTCTCATGCATAAATACTGATACATATTTCTCGTCTGCGCTCTAGACAGTACAACCTCAGTGTTTCCAGTCGAAGTGATCAAACAGTCGAGCGAGCCGTTATCTGAAAACATACAACACGCCCTTGCCATATGACACGCCCTGCCATACACACATCCTAACCTACGACATACCTTGCCATACAACATGCCCTACCAAAGAATACGATCTGCTTCTCATACCTACTTTGCTTGCTGCCATTAGGAACACTGAAGACTGTAGAGTGTCGTGAAGTTTAAAGACAGCCTTCACAGATACCTGCAAAGTATATCAGGATGTGGCTGCCCAGGTACCTACGAGGTGTAACGGACAAACAAGCTACGAAGACCAGCGGTTACGTGGGCATATGGGCTGCAGCCTTCAACAGCTTGATGGAACGGTGTGGGAACACGGTAGTTTGAGCGGTGTGGGCAGAACTCCTGAGACCTTCCTGAGGTGTACGTAAGTTAATGTATTCTGATGTAGATGATACACAATGAGGTATAAGTGAGCCAGTGAATTCTAATACAAATGCTGAACAACAGTGGTCGCTATGGCTGCAAAGCCATGGGGAATATTATTATCCCTAGCTAACTGAGAAATAGGCCAACAGCGTGAGGCTGGGGCCAGCATGTACACCTGGGTTGTACTAGGTCAAGTCTTTTTTTTATCACAAACGTCGACGCACGAGTTTATGCAAGACGCCTTTTTAACGGCAGTGCAACCAAAACTCTGAGTAATTTGTTCCTGTGATTATAATAATTGGTTTCGCTAGAGTGACAATTTTCAGGAAGGCCGTTTCATTTTTTCGGTGGGGTTTGGATATTTTTTTCTTTTGCTAATGCGAGTTCTCGGTGGCCTAATGAACATCCAGCAAGGTGGTCCGTGGTCGCCTAAGGAACACCGGGCGAGGGTGGGTCTAAAACTGGTACCCTCGAAGGCTGTCGGCCGACCAGTTTCAGCGTCCGGCTCCAGAAATCCCGACGCATCTCCACAACCTGCCACTCTACCAATACCTCAGTGGCAAACCACACCAGACCTGAACTCCTACCTACCACTGCCATTACCCTAGCGACTTACCACACACTTTGTCGAACTTACCTGACCTGACCTCTTCTGCATGCCACGGCCATACTGCCCCCAACAAGTGACCTACCACTCTGTCTGTCTGTTGACCTGACCTTACCTAACCACCGTGGCTGTCACACACACACACACACACACGCTTCTCACAAATGCAACAACCCCGACGCCCTGTTCATCGTTGCAGAGTCTGCCTCTGCGACCGACCATGAGGGTTCGAGACTTCAGCGGCTCCCTATGCATTGCATGGCTCTGGGCAGCGGCCGTACCCTGTCTTACATCAACTCACACCCTCACTATCTGCCCCTCCCCCTATCTACTGAATGCACCTGTGTCATTCGTCCTTATTTATGGTTCAGAACGTTTGATTGTTCTGCTCTGCCAGCTAAGCTCCTCCCTGGACCTTAGCTTTTGCTCAGGTGGGTCGTTCTGTAGCTTCGCTCTGGTGTATTTGTGAGCATCGCTGTCTCCTGTAATCGCGCGCTGCCCGTTCTGTTTTATCTTGTCATCCACGCATAGAAACCGGAGTGTAGGAGCGAAGAAAATGCATTTCTGAATGTATTTTTCAAGCAATCTTTTTTTTTTCTGCCCAAATGGATTCTTATATATTCTTGTGGGAGACTGCCAGCAATGATGCCCAAAATGCACTCCAACTTTGTCCCAAAACATTTCAAGCAGATTCATTGTAAATGAGCTTATATCAAAGTAACATTTCAAGAATTAACCTTCCATTTCGTTACTATGATATTCACATACTAAATCTTTCGAGGCTCAAGCGTTTTCCTAAGCGCGATCAGTGTGTGTGTTTGACTTGTAAGATGCATTTTGTACTCACTCCTCCAAGTTCCACTTTTACACTCACATTCTGCACCTAATCCAGGCAAACTGTCAGATGCCCTTTACACACACACTCTACCTCCAATCCAAGCGTCTAAACAGCTTTAGGTGAAGAGTAAAAATCACAAAGAATCAGTGGTATATGTCGTAAGTAATACTGGTGTAAGTAATAGTTTATACCATCATCGTCATAAGTAATACTGTGCACCAGTAACATTCTATGCCATTACTAGCATAACATGACAAAGAGGAAGGTACTCCACACACACACACACATGACTGTATGAAACACTCAAAAGCGCGTAATGAAATTGGGCCATAACTGCGAGTACTAGAGAGGAAGCGACCCTTACTACAGACTCCTGATAATTACCTAATGAGAGGTTTCATCTCAAGGTGGGGCGTAGTCAAGGCCGTAATACATAGTGAAGAGACAAGCTACTGAATGTCGTGATTCACACACACACACACACAATCACAGGACACGATGCCTCACTATTAAGTAGTCTAAATGATTACGTCTTCCTGGCATTGTTCCCAAGAAAGGAACATCATTTGACTATCTTTTAGTTGCATTCTCTTCTCGCTACGTCTTGTGAATAGTGGAGAGCCATAAAGCATTAGCATTCTAACAAGTACCCATCAAGTAATCTGAGACAAATTCACAGTATTACACACCTGACCACTTTATTGTACATTTTTCCCATCGCCAGGAAAATCATATAGTTTATATTTACTTTACATCTGTTCCTGAGAGTATGGGGAACAGGCGATGGGAAAAGAGTGACCCAGAAGGAGCGATTCCTTCCAGCCATTTCGTCTGGAAAGATAATCTAACGAAGATCCTCTCGTAACCCAGACGTGCGTGTCAACAGCGTTACTCATTTGGGAAAGAAAATATGGAGGGATAAACTTGCCAGTTGCCACACAAACGACAAGAATTATATGAATACACTGACTGGAAAAATATTATCATTGTAATTCAAAAGGTGTATATTTCTACACCAAGGAATAGTTAATCACCAACAAATCCATCCATATCCACACACCCAGCCCAAAAGTACTGTAGACCATCCCCAGCAAGGGACGTCATAAGACCATTGGACTATTCCCTCCACGAGAGAGAGATAAAACAACACCACAGGTTGTGCAATTGGGCGTTAGGTCCCTGCCTCCCTGGCATGGCGTGGGCTGGTGCTGCCCTCCCTGGGCCGCGCCCTCTCCCACCACGATCAAACTGATAGATGTGTGGCGCCCTCCACGCCTCCTATAGGAACGGTCACACGACCCCGCCCTCCCTAATGATCGTCTCTCCCTGTTTATAAACACACACACACACACACATATATATATATATATATATATATATATATATATATATATATATATATATATATATATACTCGTATTTAGAGAATAAAATCATGACACTTCCCTCTACTGACATGAATATTAAAAGAGATACAAAAAAATTTGGTAAATATGATAATAAAAGAAGAGAGTAATACATCTTTTTGTTTATTACTATAAGACCATACCAGGGCGTATATACGCTTACCGGCGTATGCCGATGGTTGCGTGTGTATGGGCGCGTCTTCTGACACATAAGGATGTGCACCTACGCATGTAAATGTGTGTGTGTGTGTGTGTGTGTGTGTGTGTGTGTGTGTGTGTGTGTTTGCAAACATCCTACCACCTCAGGAACATCAAACATCAGCGGCACTTAGAGCCATTTCGAGATAAGAACAAATGACAGCATCGAGAGAGTGGATCTGGCATGAGGAACAGGTTCAGGTGGCTCTCCGTGTTGCTTCTGTCAGACACAGTTGCATAACACCATATTACTCCACAACGAATCATACCAAAGAATTATTTGTATCGGCAAATCATACGCTGGGAATCTCTGTGCATAAACTATGATAAACTCTTTTCTTTCTTTTCTATTATGGTAACCGACCTATTAAGGGCAAAATCGTAGCTCTATTCATGGCTGTCTCATGAAAAGACAAGCAGAGAATATGGAAATAGTAACGAGATTAATCACAGCTCTTCCAGGAAGAAAGGCTAAGGAAGGAAAAGACGAAAAATAGAGAATATATCACATTTGCTGTTCAGGGAAAGAAGGGCGCATCATATAACGGTGAAGAACAAAAGGGGTTGTAATCAGTTGTTGGGGCATATAGTACCATCACTGTGTACTGGGACCCACGGTTGTAACAAGACCGAATATGGAGAGGCAGTACTTCCCTGGGCGGCTGCTGTCTTCAGCCTTCTGACACAGAGCGTGTAGATTGGTTCCAGGCATCACTTATACACTCGTAAATCAGGATGGAATGGAGAAGATCACAAGGATATCGTGTGCCTGGACTCGCCATCCAAAAAATATTGCGTCTCTCGAGAATAAAGCCACTATCTGTTACACCCTACAGACACAAAATAACCAGACAGCGCTAAGGTATTACGTGGTTCCAGCCTCTGTAATCCTTTTGAGCTACGGCTCACACGATGAGCATAGGGTGCACAATAAATTTGCCGGGGCTACCGGCGCAAATCACAATCACCCCAACTACAGGTCTTGGATACGTCCAGCAACCTACACCAGATGGTTAGCCACTGCTAACTACATCAACTTTTCTCTTTTCCTCGCAACGTTACATAGATTCTCTTCGTTGCTCCGACAATCAATTATCAGAGAAGAGAATGGGGACGACAGGAGCCTTTCTCATGAGGAATGACCATAGTGATGAGGGTACGATTGGGGAGACTCAGGAGCCAGCCAGCCAGCCATGACCTGGTCATTACACACGTTGGACGCCGCCGTGAAAGCTCTTCGAAGCAAGCCAGAGGGCCACGGCGGTAGTAGGGTCCTGGAGGTGGTGGAGAGAGAGAGAGAGAGAGAGAGAGAGGCCTGGTGGGCGTCACCTTGCACGGAACCCTCCCTCCCGCCCCCACACACACACACACACAGTACATATTCTAGACGCTGGAGATTACAGGCATTACACAATACGTCTCCACATAAGGTCATGTCAAATCTTCACCGTCATTTGATTTTGAAGGGATAATACACGTTGGGGGAAGTGCGACGCTCGTATAACAGTATCGTAACACGCGGTTCTTACGATATGAACTGCGATCCTGCTGTTGTAACTGTGTCTGAGGGAAATTCCTGGAACCTTGCTTATCTCCAATATTTTCTAAGAACATGTTTTTGTTTTTTTAAGCTGAAAACGAAACAAGAAGTTACATTTATAGAAAAACAATTGAAAATGCTATCAGTTTAGCCATCAGCTGTTCCCAGCTAGAGACTGTACATCTGGTATGCCCTGCAGCTTCGTCAGGTAATTGCAGACCTGACTCTTAAAGTGAAAAATGGTTTATGAGAACAGGAAAAGATAAAAGAGAGAAGAGACTTCCACACCATCGTTGCTCGAGGTGAAAAGGAGGCATCATAACGGTCACCCCTCGTGTGGCCTTTCTCCAAACAGAAAATAAGGGAAGCATCGGGTCCAAGTTTCATCGGCACGAACACATGCAGACAGCTCACGAGACCAGTGTTCATAATAATATCCGTAGAGAAAGGAGACAACAGCAGCAGCAGTAGCAGCATTACGATGCACGGAAAGAGATGACCAGAGAAAGGTGATGTATAGAGAATTAATGATACGTCAGGCTTTTCATTCCACACTCGCTAATTGGAAGGTAGACGACGAACCACCCCGGACAATTGTAGGGTACATAAAACACCTGTAGGTATGAAACAGCTACACACACTATGACTAATTACGGTACATCACCCACAACTTTTGAGGGACACTAATATGTGGGGGTTAGGGTAAGGGTGTTTACCATGAGATCAAATACACATACAGAAGTCAAGAAAAACGAAACATTTTACGGAACTTTGAATACTTCTGATCACATCGGCATAAATTACTTTTCATTTTAGAAAGTGTTACACATGAGGGCCTTTAACACCAAAATCAGTGAAGGACAATAAGGCATTTATCCTTGAATTCGTACGAGCCTTCAAGAAAAAAAAAATCAAAAGCTTTTTCTTTTATTTTTTTGTGTCCGTGGAATCGTTCAAGGTTGAAGGAGACGCCCCAGGCCTTCCCTACCCTGCCCATCCACTATGTAATTCCTTATCAACCTTATCTAAACACAAACCACCCCGGAGAAATGATTTATTTCGGCCTCATATATATATCCCCCCACCCCCTCTCTCTCTCTCTCTCTCATCGAGAGAATTGCTGGAAAAAAAGGTGAGCGTCGATGGGACGACTTTGCTGTGGGAGTTGGACGGCCGACCCCAGGGGCCAGAGCCATCCTGAGGCTGGAATGTTATCGTCCCCAGCCATCACACAGGTCCCCTCTCGCCTTCCCCATCCTCACCTGCTGAGGATTTGTACACACACACACACACACACTCCTCCCCACAACACACCCACTACAACCTTCGCCACACGGTAGCAGGTCTGCACGAACAACACCTTTTCCAAAATGGTCTTTTTTATGACGAGAGTCCAAGCGCGAGCTCTGGCGTCCCTCCCCGTGCTCAGCCGGAGACCCGGGCGCTCCCGCCGACCGACCCAAACCACCAACAGGTCTTCAGACGAGGAAACTGCACATAAATAAGCTTCTAACCTTGAGGGTGAAGGCACATGGTTCCTCTCACATAAACACAACCACTCTCTCTGGCAGACCCATAAGACTACGCTGTCCTACAGCGAGGCAGTTCTCGTGGGGGACCTGAGCTTCCCACATACCTGAGTGACATCCTGACCCTCCCGGTCAACACCGGGGACAAAAACATGATAACAGCTTCAAGGACGACCATGCACAACTATCTCGTACGTGGTCCACATAAAAAGGTTTCTTACGACGACAGAGGAGTTATGGAACATCTCGTAAAAAAATAATAAACATTTGATGATTACTTGATAGCTCGTAAACTACCCTTATGATCAACCGTAGGATAATCCTACACGAAATACTGATTGACAAAATATGACAATCATTCTGTAAAAAAAAAAAATCTCAGTCTATCTTTCTACCTTCGTGAGGTCCTTGTGTCTAGTAATAACGTCAGTCTAAGGTAAGGACGGCTGTTGACCTGTGAATATCCCTTTGATGAACAGTGGGTCAGGTGGTGAGTGCGTGGGGCAGGTGGCAGGGACCTTAGGCAGGTGGTGGGTTAGTGTGGATGGAGGTAGGAGCCTGGGGTAGGCGGCAGGGGTGTGGGATGCTCGCCAGGTGTATGGTTCGTGGTGGTGTAGGAGGGGACGGTGGCATGCGTGTGAGGAGGGGCGGAGGCGGAGAGCGGCGGGACGTGCCACACCTCACGTCAGCACGTGTGGTGGACCACGTTATCATGGCAACACAAAATATTAATGAGGATTCACCGGGCCGCAGAGCCGCCTCTCTCTCTCTCTCTCTCTCTCTCTCCCTGACGTCATGCTGGAGGCTTATCACCCTCTCCTGTCATCTCCCTGACCTCAGCCATCGACAGCTCAGGAAGGGAGGGTACTGGGTGGGTGAGGAACCAAATTGGGTCGTCAATCAGGAGCCTCAAAACTATAATTAGAAATTAACTAACAGACCTCTCTGAAGTAAGAAGACGAGTTCTGATAAGCACATGTAGAAACATTATCCATCACAATGAAATATGTAGTGAAACATGTATATGGAGAAAGTAATAAGTTCGGCAGATAAGATGATATAATAGTTAGACTAAGGGTAGGCAATAGATACTACTGGCGCTTTGACCTATCTGGAGATGTTAATCATGTGCACTGTAAAGTTTGCTGCCAAATATATGGACAAACTAAAACACTGTCTTAGAATGTAAAGAAAAAAATAGAGGCTTCTAGGGATAAATCCATAAACACCCGCAAAAAATGTCACAACACTGTGTTAATAACATGATACATGAAATTCTAAGACTGTGTCCACTCTTTGTCTCTAGTCGGTAAAACTTACCATATGAAAAAAATTATGCAATGAATGTAATGAAACTTATGTAATGCGTGACTTTTGTAACAATATATGTAATAAAAGCCACTGGGGTCTGACAAAGACCCTTTGTGGCCTCTGTAATCCCTTTGCGCTTCCGCCCACAGGATGAGCATGGGGTGCGCACAATGCAACTGTCGGTGTGACCGGCACAAATCAAAATCAGATGGGTGAAGGACAGGGTCATCCCAGCTCGGCCAGCAGTAATGTCCGCTCTGCGTCACTCTCTGCATTATACAGTGAAGCAGCTGCTGCTGCTGGAGTGCGTACTGGTTCCTAAAATACAGCCGCTGCAGGAGAGGGTGCTGCGTTTCCTACAGCACAGCTGTTGCTGCTCCTGCAGGAAAGCATCCCGACTCGCACAATCCACCCGTCCTAATCTCCACCTTGGCCTCCTAATAACAACAACCGCCCCCCCCCCAACACACACACACACATACATCCTCCTACCAACCCAACAAGCCCTACGGTCCCATCTGCTGAGGCACGCCCTTGTCCAGGACCTACACAGGGGGAGTGTTGTTAGGCCGTGTATCCCTCCGATGTGGGTCGCACACGGACCGACGGACGGAAGGAATGCCGTCACCTCGCCTCTCACGTCTCAGACCCAGCCAGCTCCTTCCACACTGGAGGAGGAGCCTGGACACCATCCCTGCACGACGAGTCCTCCAGCTTGAAATTCGTGGCTTATCAGTCCCATGGTGAACATCTCTACGGACGCTCGTAAACACTTACAACCATGTTCATAAGCCCGCAAAAATGAACACATACGACCTCCTCCACACCTACCCCAAGGCTGAACGATAGAAGAAGCAACAGCTAAGTCTTCGCAGGACTGGTCCACAAAGGCTCTGTCATTATGTTCGTAAACTGATCCTAAATCCTGAGGTTTGGAACTATGATAATGCCACACCTGTTGTATACGAAAGCCTTGTTATCTACTACACAGTCAACCTTGCCCACAGACACGTCTCGTCCAGTGGTTGGCAAGGGTGACGTCATACGCTAAAAGGGAGGTGACATCATGCGCACCGCGGGGGAGTTGACGTACCCATGCGATCCTTGCAACACGGGGGGTGAAGGAGAGGTTCTGAGGTACCAAGGTCAGGCAAGGCCATAAAGAACTGCACCTGCTCGAAGGAACCAGTGTCATGAGGCGGGAAACTTACGGGTAATCGTTGCATGCAAGCGAGAAGTCATGCAGGGTGAGGGAATCATGGTCATTGATGTAAAGGCTCCCAAATGCACACTGGATCATGTACATAAGGTTACGGAGGAAAAACGCGACCTCAAGTGCAAAAGAAGCTTCGGCAGACGTGCAGTAGCTTCAAGGATGGCAGACTGACCCGGAGGAGCAAAGGGTCATGGATATCAAGGATGAAAGGTCCTGAGAAGTGTTTGGCGGAGGCAAAATGTGGCGGATGTTCAAACTGGAGTGGGAGTTAAGAGAGAATCCGAGGGACTTGATTACAGGCGAACATAGAAGTTAAAAAAGCTCCTAGCTTGGTTAAGAACCCGGGCTAAGATGTAGGTTTATTTTCTCGCCATACTAGTAGCTTTACGATTATCCTTTTCCTCCCCACCAGCCACGGCTTCTAGGGTAGGATCTCCTACTATCCTGCCGGACACGATGGGTATTTGTTGGTCTCATCCTGATCAACTGGTTATGGCAGGACACCCCCGACGCCCCAGCATCCAAGCGGAGATGCGCCACGGAGGCTGGAGTGTAGGAAAAAAATGCGAGGCTGGGACAAGGTTTATAACGTATGGTTGGAGAAAAGAATTAAGTAGGCAAGATGGAAGAAGTGATTGGATATATGTTAGAGAGTTTGGAATATGTGCTTGCGACAGGCAGGGAAGGGGCAATGTTAATGTAAGTAACGTGAGGCACAGATTTAGAAAGGCTGGAACAAAGATGAGGTACGTAGGCAGGAACACGAGACAGAGAAGCAAGCTAGGTAAGAATATGGTAAGAAGACCAAAATAACAAAGTAAAGTGAAGAAAGATTGAGACGAAAGGTGGCAGATGAGCCAACACCAGCGATAGGAGGGAGAAGTGAGAAACCTCCAGGATGTTGGTAGGACCAGTGTAGGCAGGGGGGTGGTTGTTCCTCAAGGACTCTGGCCGCGCCCTCAGCTGACCCTAAATGTGACCTCACATACCGTACCACCTCGAAAAACCCTATCCCTTTCTCTTTTCAGAGGTTTCTGTTGAACTAAATCATTTCGGCGAATTCATGAAGGAAATTACGGGGAAATGTGAGAGAAAAAAAAAATGCCAGAATACTGACGTAGTACCACACAAGGCTATACAGCCTTACAGCGAGGAGTTGCACAAGAGCGGAAGGCACCGTGTACGATCCAGGGTGGTATTAACGATTGTGTACATCACGAACGGTCACGCCCACCTGTGACCTCCCTCCCCATAACACGCACTTCCCGGGCTGTTACTCCACCTGACCAAGAACCAGGAGCAGCTGTGGAAATGATGATTGGGTCATGCGTTTTAAACCTGCGAGAGTCGGAGATTATACTTAAAGTATAACGTAATATCTAGGTGGCGCCTTAATGCCACGTGAGACCACCAGAATCATAGGATCCAGCCAGGCACTCAGCCAACACTGACACGATGGAAACTGACGACTGGAAATCGAGGTACTCCAACTGGATAATTAACCAACAATGACCAGGTGCGGAGGAGGAGGGTACAGTCAGGTGTGGGAGCACAGCCGCCACAATTATATAATCCAGGAGGAGGGAAGGTACGAAGGGAAGTGGCAGAAGATAAATAAGAAAGGTGGAATAGGAGACTTTTTACGTCGTAAATATGGAAGAGGGTACCCCGACTGTCTTAATTTTTTTTGGCCCGCGGGCCGCATGTTGGACGCCCGTGGTCTAAAACTTTAAAGTCAAGGACACCACATAATCACTTAAGGGCCGGTGAGGAGGAAAGTGTAGCAGCTGTGAGGCAGGGATGACCCCTCACTGATCACCAGTCGGACTGGAGATAAGACCAGGTGTGTTTATACGTACCTGGGTTGCTCGCCGCCACACCTACACATGTGAGTCGGGGACCAGTATGCGGGCAACGACGCAGTTGAGCTAATATAGTTCTAGTATATTCATGGCTACACCCACAAGTACGTACGTGCCACCATGGGCGTCTGCAGCTCAAAGATTTGGACGAATTCTATCAAACACAACTACAAGATGACCCTAAACATTTTCTTTTTGAGTTTGATACTCTAATTTCAGATCAAAATACCGCCTACATACGGACGGTGAATTGATCTGTCAGTATTTACGCAACCCGTGGTCCCCGTAAGTCCACACCAAACACCGCTGCTCCACGCCCACGTCAGCACCAACAACTGTGACTTATAGAGACGAAGGTGGAGAGAGGCACGGAGGACATGCACACTAGCCTCTCAAACATTCCTCGGCTCCTGACTGTACCATTCGTTTCATAACTTGGTAACTTTACTTTCGATACATTTCGTCGCCGTAAGTGAACCTGGGGGAGATCGATGACTGCGCGTATGTGTGTACTGGTGCCCCGCCACACGTGATGGTATTTACAGAGGGCAAATACTGGTTTAACCAAGAGACCACAGGGTCTCCCGCCTCTCACAGCCAGTGGCACTCAGTTCTCTCTTTTTTTATTCATCTTTTTTTTTATGGTGCAAATGGGTTTCGTGTCTTGAATGACCTTGTAATTATTCACTACAGTTTCAACCATAACAGAAAACTGGAGAGCCTCGAATGTTCTCCTGAAGCATCGACAAGTAACTATTTACCAAAAAGAAAACGAAGTGTGCAGTCACTAGAATCAATATCCTTCCTCGAACAAGGTGGAATCCACGAGTCGCCTTTAAGACTCCTACGCAATGTAAAATCAAGGGTATTAACCCGACACAGAGGACCGAATTAGTTCTCTCTCAGATCGCTGTAGACGTATGGATGCTCTTGATATCAAAAACGATCAAATGCGATGCTCGGTAACTGATTACATTAAGCAATATTAATCATTCGCTCCCGATCCCAAGACCTAATGGCGGGTCGTATTGTGTAAATGTTCATCATTGAAATAAATCGATGATAAAGAAACGCAGATCTAATATTAGAGGCAATACTGGAGAAGTGTTTTTTTCTTGTTTTGGGGGGGTTGAGCCACAACTCCCCATTGAAGCGGCCAATAACATAGCACCAATATCCTAACATAAACATATTTGGGCCAATCAGCATCAAACCTGACAAAGATGTGTCAACGCGAGGCAGTGGCGGCCTCCCGATTGGCTGAAATAAAACACGATCACGCCATTTCGTTAACCAATCACTAACTGTTATAATCAAGATAAATCTTTGTGCTAGTCCATCACTTTACTGAAGAAATTCAGTGCTATTGTTTGAGAAACAACACAAGGACTTTTGTAATGGGTCTCTGAAATACCTTGCCTGAAGAAGGTGTTCAAGGTGGATGTGGTACTTTGACGTTGATGGCCTTGATTAAACTGGTAGTTATGGTAACCTGAAGCCCAACCAAACAACCAACCAACAATGCAGGCAACTAACCAGCCAATCAACCAAGCAACCACCCAACCAAGCGAGCAACCAGCCAACCACCTTCGGAAGGAAGCTGCACCACTGAAGTCAAAGTACAGATTTCGGACAGTCCAAACGCAGAGCCAATCAGGATCATCTCAAGGCTGCACACAGCAACTCATGATCCCGTCCACCTTAGGTTCACCGAGAGTTGTTAGCAGCAAAACAAGTCATTACATCATTACGAGGCGAGGCGGGGCATGGATGCTGGAAAATTAACGCCAGAAGCAAGTCAAGAATATGTGTTTACGTACCTCTTTTTTTTTTTTCCTTTTTCTGGAGGCGCCTGTAGCATTCCTTCCTAATGATCCTCCTGCAGATGATGTAGGGAGGGAGGGAGGGAGGGAGGGAAGGAGGTGATAAAATGGTTACTTTACTGGGACAAAGTCTATCATATCCGCTGGCCTGCTCCTCCCCGACAATTGAGCGTCGACCCATCAGTTGTTGTTGATGCCGGTCCACGTGAACACAGGAGATGCACGTACACCCCTCACCCCATATACGGGAACGTACAATATTCACGTACACGTGATAGCCACTCCTCGCCCCACGGTGACGTCACTAGGACATTCCTGGCCCACACCTCGGCTCATGGTCAAGGTCGAGCCGCGTGCCCGTCATCTTTAAGGTCAGGCAAGGTCACCCGGGTGTCTACGGACGGTGCGTAGTTACACGTAGGGTCCTTCTCCTTCTCCTCCTCCTCCTCCTCCTCCTAACCATTTCCTGTACCCAACACTTCTTGCATCACCTCATAAAACAGCGTCAACATTCAAGCGGACCGGACTCCATTAGTTCATGTATCCGGGGACACTCTTGCAACACCCGGGCCCGCTGGAGACTTGATGGAGCAAGATCTTCATATCCAGACACATTGAGAAAGACGGGGATTTATGAACAACTAAAGTGATCCGTCAGTTCCACTCTGGCCTCCACACCTCATGCAAAACTCTCTCTCGCACGATAATTAAAAAGAAAAGAAAAATCAATTAAAAAATCCATAAACTTGAGCCTTCCTTTGGTTATTACCTGGCACTCGAAGGGGCAGTGAGGTTGGGAAAGACTCGGCCCAAGACTTTTGAGAACCGGAGGCGGAGGAGGCGGCGGAGAGAGATATATCCCTGCTACTGGTCGGTCCGCCAGCGCCTCATACACCTGCCACCATTACACTGCTCCTACCGCAGTTCCTTACATATGACTGGCACACACAACCACCACCACATCCCCACCACAAGAGGGATCTTCCCTCCCATCTCCACCACTGCTACCCACACAATAACTACCAGTACTATAACCTCATCACATTATCTTCCCCATCAACTGTCATCCCCTGCCTCTTACCATAACCCCCTTCCTCCACCATCACCCCTTGCCTCTTCCACCTCCCCTTGCTTCCTGCTGTCACCCCTTGCCCCCTGTGTCACCCCTTGCCTCTCAACGTCACACCTCTCTTGACACAAGATCCGCACAATATTCTCATCACAGTAGCCTCACCACACGTGCTTACCGCACAAGTCGACACACCGCTGAAGGCCGCTCAGTCTTACCTGCAAAAGAGAAGAGAAAGGTTACGTCAGTGTTAACACTTCTGCGAAAATTATGACAAATACGTTGAAATCATTGGAATATCCAGGACTGGCTTTAAGAATGCTTAACACATATATACATCTGCAATACAGATGATATGTGACAGTGTGCCAGGCATAATGAAACACCACACGTTCTTTGAGTTAATTTCATACAAAACACACGCATCTCCGGGCAAGAACATGACTAGCATCATACCCTAACTCGTCATTTGTCCTTACCTAATTGGGTGCAGAATAACAACGACAAAAAAAAAGGCAAACAAGCAACGCTAATGAGAAACAGAAACTTTTGTGCCACATCTCTAAGACAAGACAGTGATACACAACATCCATATAAGGACAACTCTCAATATCCACACCTTGGTTTGATTTGTGCCAGTAACACCGGCAAATTTATCAACTTGCACTTAGTAAAGGTGATGTTGAAAGCAACTCTGGGTTGTCAATTAGAAGCCTCAAAACTGTAATCAGAAAGGATCTGACAGATCTCTTCGTCGCACGAAGACTAATTCAGATAAGAACAACAAGTAGAAACATTTTCCTTCACTGTGAAATATTCACACCTGTATCACCATAACCCCATAACTACATCTCAGAGATTTAAATTCAATTGATAGACCAGAAGGCTAAGACTCGAAATTCCTGACTGAAATACCACCATCATCATACATCTACAAATGCCTTAATATTAGTCGGAACTTGAGTAAACCAATCATATGTGGAGACGGTACCCTCTAGAACACATTTCACTTTTATCTTGGGCTATAATATAAGGAAAGGGTGATGCTGATGACACGCTAGGAGAGGGAAAGGTGCCGCCAGAGATGGTCTTCATGAACTTATGTGTCAAGAATATTTACTCAATAATAACCTTTTACAAAAAAGCAGAAATGATTATGGTCACTGCCGCCACTGCCGCAGGATACTGGCTAGCCAGGTGAGGCCTGTGTCACTGCCGCAGGACACTGACTGGCCAAGGACACCACAGAACACCACGGGAGAAGGACGGACAATAACTTCACCAACACGGAACAGATCACTGCTGCTGACTGATAGCTGGTCTAGTCACATCCCAGCCACAATCACAGAACAGCTAAATGTCCTTCGTAGGATGACAGCCAATCTAATGACGACCAAGGATGGACACATCCTGCTCGCCTGATACGTCCATCACTTATGCAATCCTTCCCACGACATCCCACAAGGGTCTGCATAGTAAAACAACAGCAATCATCACCAACCATCCACTTACACTGTGTACAAACCCGAGGGCTTTAAAGATGAACACCTGTTTACATTTCGCAGACGCAGATGATTAGTGTGAATTAATTAACTGTGGAGGGGCACTGTACAGCTAACGAACACAGGCTTTACATGATCATTTCCCATGTGAAAAACAATGCCACGTTTACCTACAAATTAGAAAGTTTATTTAATTCTGAAATATGAAATAAAAGAGATAACGAATATTAGAAAACAACCCCGAATATACACCTAAAAAACACCTCATAAACGATGGACAATGAGCTTTTAAAATTCTGTAACACTGAGGTACAAGCAAAGATGCCTTGCCCACGCACCTCACCCATGCAGCAAATGTCCCCCACACCAACGGCCAAGTTAATCAATGAAGCGGTGGGCGTCGTGTGCCTCAGACGGTAGCACCGGATGCCTCATTAGCACGAGTAGCAAACACTTTGATGTCTCGGGTCCGCACCGGTGTTCAAGGACGACTCCCAGTACCCGGACACATTCACACTCTCCGCCACCATCCTGGGTGCTTCCTAACGCCTGCGGTACGTGCTGGGCACCAACCCTGTAGATCAGATCTGAAAAGACTCGTTCTACAAAGTTTTACGAGCAGTAATATAAAACTGGTTGATACCTAAAGACCCCAAACAATTTTCAGCTACAATATAAGACTAAAGGCTAGACTTCCTGGCACAAATAGGATAACTACCTACACAAAGTCTTTAGATAAGTCTGTGATCTCATTTCCGACACCTGCCACTGTGATGACACCACTTTAGGTGTGTACTTTCAGCTTCGACATTTACCCATCACTGCAAATATTTCAGCATCATTGTTCTTGCCACACTCCTCCCTACCTTACGTGTGTCACATCCCTCCCCACCAGGCGAGATATAGCGAGATATAACCCTCCAGCAGGAACATCATTTGCTGGACATCCTTACTAACAGCTTGGGTTGGCAGCGGGGGCCGCCAGAAGGCTTACCCAGGATTCACATCTGGGGGGAAAGGGCGCTGGCACCTCACGTCCTGACGTTCTCCTGGAGGTGAGAGGTTGGGCGCTGGCACCTCACGTATGAAGCCCTCTCGGGTGGGAGGTCGTCTTAGCTCACCTGGCAGGTAGAAAGGCCCTCACGGCTGACCTGGGTTGGGGTCTCTCCGGGACTCCACTTTGTGAGGACAGGTTTTCCGAACTTTGATGAAAAATTTAGAATGTTCAGATAGGAATACTACACGCCAGAGCAGCTTTCTTGTAAATCAACTTTCCTATGCAAGATTACATCAGCAGGATCGAGTGCTATGAAGGCAGAAGTTAAGTAAAGCTGTGTTTCAGGCACATACAGGTGTGTGGAGAGGCACCTGTGGACATCTGTGCACCAACAGCAGTCCCTGCCAGCTCCACCACGGAGGCTCTGCCTCTCACTTGCACCTGAGCAGCTTTAGTATGAGAGTTCCTACCCCCCAACAGCTGTGTCAAGAGAGAACATTGTTATGTTCAGTTACGAGAACCATACCTTAACCCTCACCATAAATTGTTCAATGGTTTACTGCAATAACCAGCGACAGGGAAAGCTACCATGAAAAGAATACATGTATCTAAGATTAAGAGGCGAAAAAGATGGAGGATAGCTATTCCAACCGTCAGACAAAATTCTTTGCGTCAAACTGTTAAGGCGAGTTAGAGCCCATTATCATGGACCCCTAGAGGCACCTGTGTGTGTGTTGCATCTACTACACCAGGTGTGTTTGTGTGGCAGGTGCTACACCAAACGTGTGTGGCTGGCTGGTGACGGTTGACCATTGTTGAGTTGCAACAATGGTCACCATGCATCACGCACATACACACGCACACAACTTACACTTCTGTCAACTTTAGCATGACTACCAACAGTCATGCTAAAAACTCACCCATGAGGAGATCACGGTTTACCGTAGGTTATCTCATGACTAGTAACGCCACGAATAGAGCTTCGAAATGTGACTGAAGTGTGACTAAAGGTGACCTGGGCGTGCGCGGGCCCGCGAAGGACCACTGGGGGGCGCGCTACGTAACCCAGACCCGAGTCACATGAGTCATAGACGTACAAAATGGTCTAACACATAAAGGGTTACCGGAAACGTCATGCGGGCTTGTGCATGGAGGGCGACAGGTAAGGGGCGGTGGTGGCGGTGTGGTGATGAGAGGCCGTGGTTGTGTTGCATGCTCGTCGACGCTTCCTCTCACCCAGCTTCATCACAATACCGTGAACAGAGCTCGGGGGAAAGGCTAACTCAAAGGTACCCAGAATGTACGTACGAGAGAGTACACCTGGAGAAGGACGATGTACACCGTCACTGACGTGTGTACTGCGTACATGACTGCCATTATCACCCACCCAAATAAGAAAAGCTCATGACTGCAGTGGTCACACTAGGCGGATCGATGCAAATGAGTGCGCACACGCAATGGAAAGGGACACACGCAAGTCTCCCCCCCCCCCTCGCCCGCTCTCAGGAAAACCTAACTGTATGCAGAAGGTCAGCCAAAACACTGGAACCGGAGAGCCACGCAGCCAACCGAGCCTACGACATCGACCGACAGACCAGCCTCCTCCCTTTCCCACGCGGTAAAAATAAAGTAACTAGTTTCTCCGCAGATGCCACGTCTAGAAATTCACATCTGAAAAATATAACACTATGATTTACATTATAGACACGAACAACTGCTATTAAATACATCAGAGGGTGGAGGGAATTTCACGTCACGGTGTCCCGCTACCAGCCTGGCTCAGGCGTTGCTATTCATCAGATACGTTTCTTATGTCTATATCAGCGTGCATTTATCAGTTTACATTTGTTAAGTTGTTAACCCAACTCTAGGACATCCTGTATTACCATTCAAGTTTTGAAATATGTTTCTGTTGTCTGAAAGTACGATTTCTTCATTCAGTTCGTTTCACTCATCCACCGCTTCTATACTATAAAAGTACTTCCCAACATTTTTCTTATAACAAATTTCTCGCTTTATTTCATGTTATGTCCTCTCGTTCTTCTACCCTTGCAACTTTCAAAAGATTTTTTGCCGACTCTGGTATCAATCTGGTTTAAAAGCATAAAGTTGCAATCAGGTCACCCCTCGCTCTTCTCTCTTCAGTGGTTGGCAAACTTAAGGTCTCTAGCCCAACCATGGAACAAAGGTAGCGACGCCAGCATTACAGTGGACAGGAAATGATGGTTGGAGAGAGGCGATGCCTGTAGAGCTAACGAGACGACAAAGGCTTTTGATTCCACTCTTGCAAATAGAGAGGAGGAGGAGGAGGAGGAAGAAACATCCTAGGTATGTAAAGTAGTGTACTCGATACCTACTGACCTATACCGCTGTCAAGTGGCTAGTTTATTGTGCACCCGATGCTCATCCTGTGAGCGATAGCGCAAAGGATTACAGAGGCCACAAAGGGCTTTTGTCAGACCCCTGTGGGTAGAGACTCATTACAGAAATTGTTGTAGAGTTAGTTCATTACATAAGCTTACAGTCTTTCAGTATAGTAAATTATCTACAAGATGTAATAATTGGATACATTTCGAACCTTCAGGTATATTTTTAAAGACAATAAAGTGTCGTGCCCTTTCTTACAGATTTAGGATGAGTATGTGACATGCTGCAAATTTATCCGCGTATTACACATTTAGAAAAATGAAATATACATAAAACATCCTCTGCCTGTAAAGATTTTATTATAATGATCACTATAAAAACATAAACTATACAATCACTATGATGTACATATAAAGATAGAAATAAAAAGGGCTTTACAATGAAAGATAAGCTTTGAAGAAGTTACCGCTCAAATAAATTCCGTTTTTTTAATTTAAAAATAGCTTAGGCGTTTTCTTTCATTTTGATAGGGGAAACTTGAATAATATGGTTACGATAAAAATCTCGTAATAATTTCGATCTTAAGTCAAAAAGTTGGGCACGGATTTCTTTAGAATTCTTTTAGTTGTTAAGAAATATAACAGTGATATGAATGACAAAAAGGTAACGAAGTTTTGCATATATTTTTGTAATTTAGACGTACTCAACGTCTGTCGCAATTTGGTTGATGTAAAGAATGAAACAACTGAAAACTAACAGAAATACATTAAATTCTTAGATTAGAATGTGTAAAACAAAATATTTGATAGGTCTGTGATTTTCTATCACAGGAATATAGACAAAGTCCCTACCTTTATGGGGGGAAAAGTATATGAAGAATATATGTATATATATATATATATATATATATGTGTGTGGTTTTAGAAGTGGTAGAGCATGCTTGGATCAAGTG
>JAYMFT010032192.1:0-15953 GCA_038088735.1 Panulirus argus
GCTTTTCGGACAGTCCGAAAAGAGATTACAGGAAGAGTCATAGGATTAGTAATAGGAGCATCAGGGGGTGAGGGAATGTTAGAGTCATCCAGAGTGGAGTTAGAGGAGAAACGGGAGCAAAAGAGAGTTGCTTTGTCTATGGGAGAGACAGCTATAGTACCGTCAGGATGGAAAAGTGAGGGAAAGGTAGAGTGACAGAAGTTGCTAGAGTTGCCCTTAGCTAAAGACCAGAAAGACCTTATAGGCCAAGTCCTTCCTTCCATCTAAAAAAGCAAATGTAACCAATATAAGGGTGGCCTTTGCACCTGCTGGGTTTGTAGTAAGGGGTGGCTCTTACAACATTTGTAGTTGGTAAATGATACATTTGAATAGTTACTTAACAATTCTGTTCTCAATATAATTACCCAGGAGGATGTCAAACATTTTTTAACAAAATGAGTATGAAAAACGAATATTTTACAGAACATAAACTGTTCCATGTAATGTTTCATAATTAACAACCTGTAACAAAAGTATGGTGTTTGCTATAAGGGTGGCAGTGTGCATAGTGAGATGTGATGTCACAAAAAGGGGTGGTGTCAGCACTGCACAGGTGTGCTGATATGTTGTGATGAGTGAGCAATCTTATAATTGAAATGTAGATACTGTATTGTGGTGGTGGTCTAGTTTGGATAAACTAAAAACAAGTTACTGCATCCTGTCCACTGTTTGATATAGAAATATAATCTGCAGTCCTTGTTAGCTTTTGGCAATACCTTGAGCATGAAAATGTTTGCTGCTGCATGTAAGAAACAAGATTTATACAAGCTCATCTGATGATATAATAACATGTAGAGTTTAATAAGAGATTATAAATTAATACCACATAATAAAAATTTAATAAACTGGTAAAATGAGGACAAATAATAAGATGTCAGCTGGTCACATGATGGACACTGTCATTTTTCTATTTATTATTTATTATTTTCTTTTAGGAGGTTGAGTATGATGGCATTGGGTACATTCAATTATTTCAAAGCACATATTCAAGAAGAAGTAATATAAAGATTTCCTTGTAATCCTAATGACTAATGCCAAGCTCAATATCTGTAGGAATCGCTCATGAAAACTTCAAGCTAATATGTGACCAATCCTGTTGTGATGACAACCACTACAGAATCTCGCTCCCACCACACTCCATGAAAAAGCCTACCATTGGCTTCATTTTCTCTTATGTCTTATATTATCCTGTGCTTCTTATGCATCCCCATCACATGTTCATCATTACAGGAAACCAACAAAGTATGCAAAATTAATGTAAAACTACATATGAACTCTCATTAATACAGTCATACATACTCAAGGATTTTTAACATAAAACTTTAGGAAATTATCATTCTGTGGTGTTATACGGGTTGTATATTAAATAAGTATCCTTTTATATATACAAAATTTACATGTTACAGTCTGTAACATGGAGAAAAGCATTCCATCTTTTGCACTTGAGCATTTAAGCCACAGCACAGAAAACTGGGATGGAATGCAGGGTAGTGAATACGAAGAAACCAATAAAAAGCTTATCAAAATATGACATTCTTCACGAAGGGTGATAACCTCATCACTAATGTTATCTTATTAGATTTCGTTTGCAAACGTTTGCTGCTTATGCTCGTATTATCAGAGGCAAGCTTGACACATCATGCTTCACTTTCCTCTACCTTCAGGTAATGTTTTCCTAACCACAACCTTCACCTTTCCATCAACTCTGCCCATTATGATTCCATCTCTGGCAATTAAATCAGTATCAAGTAATGAGTATTATCATTCATCATTAGTCTTTAATAAATGCCACTTCCATTTATGAATTTTTAGCATTTCCTACCTGGGTCAAGGTAACACCAATACCACGATCTTCATATCAATGTTTGACCTTGAACTCATGAGTCCATAATCTCAGGTTCACTTGCCACAGAGAGGAAGGAGTGACATCACAATAACTTGTTGTTAGTTTATTGAAACAAGTTTTTATTCATACATATTCACCATTTCCTGCATTAGCAAGGTAGCATCAAGAACAGGTGACTGAGCTTTGGAGAAAAAAATCCACACTTGGCCCCCTTCTCTGTTCCTTCTTTTGGAGTGTAAAACAAGAGGGGAGGATTCCCAGCCCCCTCCCCACTCCCACCTCTTTTAGTCGCCTTCTACAACATGCATGGAATACATGGGCAGTATTCTTTCTCCCCAATCCCCATAAGTTTTACACCACATAGAGTGAAATTTTATGGATTGTGGTAACAACCTCAGCATCATAAGCAAAACTCTGGACAGTGAAAGCTTCGATGTATTGAGTCGATACTCCATGGGTTCACACTTCACGCCTCTTGAGTGGAAGTGGTTATACCGGAAGTCGTCAAGAGAATGGGGTCATACTATATCAGGCTACTAGGAAAAGGCCAGTAACGGTAATGTTTGACATGGAAGAGTCTATTCAGCATGTGCTGAAACAATCATGGAAACTTGACAGAAGAGAGTTCAAAGGAGAGTATGTTGTGTATGTTAGCTAGGACTGGCAAGGCAAGAGAAGAAAGGGAGAAAATGGACTCAAAGAAAAAAATCAGGATTGGATCATCATAAGGGGGAGGCAGAACTAACCAATGGCAAGTGCCATAGACTGAAGATTTTGTATACCAACATACACAGACCATTGGAAAATGGTAAGGATCTAGAATTCAAAAACTGCATTAGGGATAGACGTTTTTGAAGTGGGAGAAACTAAACTCATATGGGAACTTCAGTCTAACTTAATCTGCCCAGAGGTGTGTAGGAAAACCATACACACCTTACTCTCTTGATAAAAACTCTACATTGCTTCTAACAGCTTTCCTCCCATCCTTTGACTTGTAAAACCTTCCATAGAGCATCTCTATCAACCCTATCAGTACTATATAGATATACCTTACAAATTTGAATGCCTTAACATACACTTCATTGCAAAGTTTAAACTTTCAGGGAAATATATAAGAAAAAAATAAAAACTCCTGTATCCCTAACTGTACCACAAAGGACAAAAATATTATCGAGTATGTGAAACTATACAAGAGGATAAGAAGGAAGAAAATACTTTTGGACATATATTACATAATCAATGTACAAACTGTGATTAAAATGGATAAATAAAAGCTGAACATTCACAGTAAGCTCTCCAATGTCAGAAATGCTCTCCTATGGTATATGGTCAACATATTGGTTTTTATGATGATACTGGTAGTCACTTCTAATTTGGCAAAGAACCTGCGCCACTCACATCCATGACTAGAGGTTATTTTGAATGATATTATGAGCACTTCCTCTTACACTATTTCTATTTTCTTTCTAATAAATGTCACATCTGAATCTGAGGTACTGGTACAATGAGAAATTTTTCTACAACTAATTTCCACATAAATTAGCTGCAAACTAACGGTAGGTACCTATGTACCAAGGCAGCCAGAATATTTGTGCATCCATAATAATTACAACTGAAGTGGACATTTCAATATACTGTATATTACATTACAAGTTGGATTGGTTAAAACACAATCCCATACATGTGAAAATGTCAAGTAAATGCCATAATATGATTACTTCTTAAGAGACTTATAAATGTCACAAATGTCTCCTTAATAAATAAAACTGTCTTATTGTGGCAATTACTTAAACCAAGACATTTATTTGTCACCATCACTACTGTGAACAGTGCATAACAGAGGTGGCTTCCCCTATAATACTGATACAAAAGTAAACACACATGAATGCCAACCAAATGGAAATTTCCTTCTAAACTTACAGTATATGTCTGGCAATTATTATTGTTACTTGGTAATTACTTCAAGTAGTATTCAATGCACGATAAAATCATATTTGAATCATCCGTCAATCTCGAGGCCACCGCCTGTGTACAGCTTAACTGTTGTCACATAACACTCAGTCAAGCATATTAACCACCATTCACAATAGAAGATGCAACATCAAAGTAACTTATAAAATAAATTCTGCTTAATTCTAACAACTTAAATTAATGTTGTAAATCAACGTTGTTTCTGCATATATATCAAACGTAACACCAAAATCAAATACAAAAGGAAAATAACAATTGTGAGAGTTTTTTGATTAATGTGAGACTTTTCACCAGTTGCAACAAAAATTTGCACATTTCATCTGAAGGCATTTACACCTGGAATCCTTCTTAAGGAGTCACTTATGTCTACAAAACCCAAGTGTAATTTATCACTCTAAATCAATGATTATTCAATGATGATATACAAATAATTAATGTCCAGAATATTCATAATCCCTCTTTTGCTTAGAGACACCAGGAAAACCGCTCCAAGAGTTTGTGGGTATGATTCATGAACATGTCAAGGAAACATTCAAGATCTATAACTCTTTATGTCATCTGTACACATAAGCAAGCATATCTTTTAATGCTAAAGGTTATCATATCTGAGCACTTTAGGGACTTTCAAATTGTCAAATCCACCTGAAAGTGCCTTAAACATAGAAATCACACTTTCAACTACAAATTCCCTTGAGTATTAATAAGTTAATTCTACTTTCCACTATATGGCTAAATAAATTTTGTCACTATTTGCAAAAGAAATATCCAGTTCAGATATCAAATAAAATTGTCCTATAATCTGGCAATGTAGGGAGAATGCATTGCAAAATTTATTTTAAGTGGTTTATAAAGAATAAATGAAAGGCACAAGAACTGTGGTGCAACTTTCTCCCATGTTACCTTCCACTTAAGGTTCAGAATGCATATATATAACCCTTGGATTTTGAGGGCCTACTAAATTACCATCTTAAATACCCACAAAACTAAACATAATTTTGCTGTTTATGATGTTAAAATATAAGACATCATAAGAGCATATATGTGCATATCTAGTAACATCTGTGATCAATGTTACACTTGACCAGGTCCCAAGACATTATGTAATGGCAATTGAATAAGAAGGGAGGCAGACGGTACAGGTTCTGAGTATGACAAAATTATATGCTGACAATAGAAAGAGTACCTACAAAGAATTGTTGCTTCTCATGTTCACAGTGGTGCTGCAAGACTCAAGTTCTAAGTAGGAGGAATGGAAGAGTTCTATGGAATGCAAAAAATTGATCCAATCCCACTTGAAACTTAAAATCTTTCTAAAAATTAGAAATTCAAACTGGAAGTTCCTTGAAATTGATTATAGCTTAGATAATCATTTTAATTTCAGAATACCTTATAAATCATCAAAAGCACTATGATACTCCTCCTCTGTCTAAAAGTATAAATTTTGCTAGGAAATATAAGAAGAATTAGATCACACACAAGGAATGCTTATCACCCAATATTCATATATGATAACGAATAAATTAAAAAACTCAGACAAGGACTTTAATAACAAAACAGAAACTGTATTAAACAACATACACAAACATATGAACAAACACTAATTCCACTGCTGATTTTGACACTAGTTATGCTATTTCTAATTATCCAAACAAAGCAGATTCCTTTAAACTAATCATGTCAATGGAGTATTCTTGACTCCAACTCGTATCTTACATCAGTAATAAGCACTAACTTGATAGAAATAGTAAAAAAATAGGCCAGCATTAGACCTCTAGAATACACAGAGATGCACTTAGCACTATGAGTATATCAAAAATTAACTGGTCTTAATGTACACCAATTTCCAAACTAACCTAATGTCTATTCTCCTCTCAAGAGATATACATGCTGTCAATGGCCAATCTCAGGAAATTTTACACGTCATATATGCATATAATATGGCATAACATGGCAAATAATATCGGTTTGGGTTAGGGAGGGAAATCTTCCATCACGTAATGAGGCAGAGTACACAAACCAGTTATATATACACATTTTAAATATATTATAGGCATGCTCTTTTAAATGGAACTAGACTTTTGTTGCCCATTAAATGATTATAGAACACTTTCATTTTAAGAATTTTACTCTTCAAAATATTAGGCTTTATACTGGGTTCAGTGTTGCACCTATATTCTTAAGCAATCATTTGATTTTCAATAAGGATTAGTTTTCATCTTTTTTTAATGTTAAATTACTTGTGTTTCGAGTTGACACCTTGGGTATGCAGAACTTAAAACTTGGGTATATGGTACTGATGTCTTGGGTTACTATGAGATGCAGCAACACTTGGTGGGCTTGCTTTCTGCTTCAGCTGGACTGTCTGCCTGTTGCTTGCTGGCAGCGATGAGACGAGTTAGGTCATAAAATGCCTGCAAAAATCCATATTCAGTTGTGACACAGTCTCACTCCAATAGAAGATAATAAAACTCTCTTAAAATGTAATCAACATTCATATGCGCATTATAATTTTAAAATTACACCTGTTATTTTGGTTAAATACAGATATTAATATTCCAAAATTAAAATGACATGGTTGACAAGATTCAGTCAAACATGCATATGTTAAGGAGTTACTGACCACTAGATGTAGCTTTACATTAAATAGTAAGGGCAAACCCCAAATCAGTAACAAGTAGAAGCAGAATGCTGGCAAGTGGGATAGCCATCACCCAAAACATGCAAGGATCAGAATATAAAAACAATAAAAATATTTTAATGAGTCATGCTTCTGTACTTCATCATAATCAGAAATGTTTAATTACCTAAACAAAAAATGCAGAGAAAAAGGTAAATAGATTAATTTTTCATGCAATACAATTCACATTAGTTGGGAGGTTTACCAATATTGTTGTTAAGTAGCAATCAAACACAATTCAGTATATAAAAGAATTGGATGAGTGCTGCTCAAGTTCCCTTCATTTTTTTCTCCCTAACTGGCAAAATACATGATAGCAGTTATGTAACCCCCAATCTGGTAAATGCAACCTCCCAAGTGGATGAAATTAAGTTCTAAAATATTCTAATGATTTATAGAATACTAAAAACTAAGACTATATCTGAGCTCAAGTATAGTTCTGTTTTCTGATACCAAAGATGGTGGCCAAAATTATATATATATATTTTCCCAAACAATAAGTCTTCATATACAGTATACAACCTTTCCTGCCGAGTCATTTCAAGTTAAAATAACAATGAAATGTTTAGCCATTAACGAGTTCTCCAAAATTAGAATTTCGAATTTACAAGTAAATACAAGTACTAGTCTCACTTCTTTTTGTTTTGGGAGACAATGAAAATCACACACACACACAAAAAAAAAAAAGGTGAGTGAAGATGATGCAGTTTTGATGACATGAAATTATGCTCACTTGCTTATTGTTTTGAAGTCCATGGTTTTAAAGTAAGAACGACTGTATTTCTTGTGCTTTCAGTATATATAAACAGAAAAATTCCAGGCAACTGAACAAACTGGGCCTCTGCACTAAGGATCCTTCCTCTCTTTAGTTGATACACAATCGTTGGATGATTATAAGGCAATCTATTGCAATTTATGGCCAAAAAACACAATAATGCTCAATCTATCCAAGGAAAGTTATAACCACATAATATCTGATCACTAAAATGATCATTTAATGAAATCAGAAAAGCATCAGAGACAGGCAGATAAATTGTCCCCTATGGCTACACAAAGTAAAACAATTCTGCCTTCCAGAAAAAAATACTGAAATGCATTCACAACAAGAAAGTAATGTGACTATTATTTGTTTTCATCCAGAGATACACATAAAAAAATATTAATTAGCTGATGAAATATAAATCTTTTAACTTCTGTTCTTCTTCTAACAGCACAAATACTATGCTCAGGTGTGTATGAAGCAAGTTGGACAAGAAATTTGTCACACCACTGGAGAAATTGAAAATTAAGCACAGTTAGTACCTTCGTTTATTAAACATCTTCAGACAGAGAAAGAGAATTGAGTACAGGTAGGGGAAGCTTTTATACCCAGCAAATCAGAGGTCATGCCCCTAAATCTTGAAATCAAGATACAAATGCAATGGCTTTTGGCTGACCACACACACTTTTAGAATTAACAAAGATCATATCCACTTAGTAAAACAAAAGTATCTGCCATAAATTTACCTACCAAGTTAGACATCACACTGTGGGTATCTGATGATCCCAGTACCTTGGAAAAAGAATGGATAAAGGAAGGACTTCAATTCTTGCCCTGTTTGTATGCAGGTGTGTAAGTGCTGATCTCTTAACACAGAAATCTTTCATGTTCAGCAAAAAGTAATTAACAGCATACTGCTGTACTCCAGCATATTTTGTGTACCTACCACCAAATTCTCATGGAAAGAGCAGCAAATCAGATGAGTCCTTCCAGGATGCAAATTTTGGAAGATGGAAAACAAAAATTTCATACATTTGTAGCTAGTGCCCCAGTTACTGCACAAATTGCTTTTCAAACAGTTGCCCACTGCTGCAAGTCTAGATCATAATCACTGATCCACAAGCATTATGGAATTATCTTCCTTCTTCTTATATCTCTCATCCATTAATCTCTCTATCATTAAGTCAGGTATACAAACACCAGCTGTGCCCTGCAAAATTCTTCATCCTTTTTCTTTTACGCTTCTCCTCTTCACCTAGGATGACCTTGACTGAGGTATGTCATACATTGAGAGAGAGAGAGAGAGAGAGAGAGAAGGGGGAGGGGTGACCTGTCAAGCAAATGGCCTGTAATGCAGTATATACCATGGGAGCCCCATAAAGGGAGCCCCAGGGTTGCCCAAACATCAGCTGTGCCGAGTAAAACCATGAAAATGTGCACTTGAAAGTTGCAATGTTTGCTGATTTACAAATCAAAATAAAGATTAGGAAGAATGATGAAAATATAACTTGAGTAATACAATTACAGGGACCTCTAAGTCTATGCCATATTTTTAATGCACATGGTCCATTTACACCTTTTTCTATATATTTGTGCAGGCTTACGTTTGAAATAACACAATCACCATTGGGCTAGGAGTGCAGTGCTGTGGCACTGCCAGCAGCATGTGAGAAGCCTGT
Organism: Panulirus argus; assembly: GCA_038088735.1. Classification (NCBI taxonomy): domain Eukaryota; kingdom Metazoa; phylum Arthropoda; class Malacostraca; order Decapoda; family Palinuridae; genus Panulirus; species Panulirus argus. The sequence continues at coordinate 8,973 of JAYMFT010032192.1, forward strand.
GTAAGTATGGCACGATACAGTCCATAGTCACAGAGTGCTACAGCATACAAAATATTGCAAGTGTTCTGCCCCTTGTATTATGCCACCAAAGCACCCTTTAAGTTCTCATGGACTCTTGTGGCACAAAGAAACATAGGACAAAATCATCAATGGGGTTAAATTGAAAGTGCTTAAGACAGAAAAGAACAAACAGCTGATATTAAGTGTGTCTTTGGACTTAGTGAATCTCCTGTTCAGACTATTCATGAGAGTGCAGAGAAGAGGAATGAGGTTACCAAAAGTGGAACATTAATCAGTGCATCCCTATCTAAGACCTCATATTCCCAAAGTTCAATTATGGAGAGAATGGAGCAAATGCTGAGCACATGAATCAAACACCACTCATGAAAATGTTCGCCATCAGCTTGCTTGTGATAGGGTAAAAGCCTAAAGTATATATGATGACTTAGCAGTGGAAGAAGGAGCAGCAAAGACATTTCAAGCAAGTTCTGGTTGGTTTACAAATTTTAGGAAATGCCACAATTACCACATCAAGATCATTAGTGAGGCTGCTTCTGCTGATGTTGCCAAAAATTTTCTAGGAACCCTTAGGACCATTATCAAGGAAGGAGACAATTCTCTTGAGCAGAATTTTAATGTGGTTGAGACCAAATTATTTTTGAAGACAATGCCTGCGAAAACATACATTTCTCATGAAAAGAAGACAACATCAGAATTCAAAGCTGCCAAGGATTGCCTCAAACTGCTAGTGGAGGACAATATTGAAGCTAACTTTAAGCTTAAACCATTAATGGTCTACCATTTAGAAAATCCTAGGGCTCTTAAGGGGTTTGTGAAGCAATTCTTACCAGTCTATTATCATTCTAATCCAAAGGGGAGGGTAACAAGCAAAGTTTTCTGTGAATAATTTGTTGTAAGGCTCCAAGTAGAGCAGAATGAGAATATCAAATTTCTAGATTCTCATTACAATGCCCCTGGCCATCCACCTTCAATACAGGACCTCAGTGAGAACATCAAAGTAGTCTTTCATCTGCACAACATTACATCTCTAATCCAACCAATGGACCACAGGGTGATACCTACTTTCAAGAACCTACTATTCAGGGATACATTTGCAAAGCTCATGAAGGTTACATATAAGAGCCAGATAGCCATGAAGGAACTCTGGAAGTCTTTCACCACCAAGGGTGCTATCAAGACTATCGGTGAGGCCTGAAAGAAAACCACCAGTGTTTGTATGAACGAAAAGTGTGTGACAAAAGCTTTGCCCTCAGTTTGTTCACGAATTCCAGGGTTCTGATGTAGACACCTGAGTACCAAGAATATGTGTGCACAAACTGTGGAAATGGTGAAAAAATCAGCTTTCTTGAGGCTGATGTGGGGTAGTGGCTAGAATTGCACAATGAAGAATTCTAGAATGAAGATCTGCTGTAGAAGCAATGCCAGATGCCAGGAGGTCTTAGCAAAAGAAGGGGAGGTCAAGCATGTGTTCTCTCACTAGCAAAAGATAAGTTAGCAGAAGCATTTCACCACATTGACCTTGCTTTTGCTATATTTGACAAGGACAACCCAAACACAGAACATAGTTTGAAGATGGCCCAAAATGTCCTGGATGATATCATATGCTATAAAAAAAATCCACCATGAAAGGAAAATGAAGGCTAAAACAGAAAGCACTTGATTTCTTTGTTAAGAAAAGGGACACTTGCAAGGAGGAACAGCCATCAACATCTAGTGATGTAACAGCTGAACTCACCCAGCCATTGCCACTAACTTCTACAACAATGTCAACTATGTTGAAATTAAGTCTGTATTTTCTGTTTTCATTAACAGAATTCATTGAACAGTGTGTACATCATCGTATTTTCTATTTCCTTGTATGTGTATACTGTAGTTTTTCACGGGTATAATATTCCAAACTGTCCATACTCCATACGGTCTTATTAATAATGAAACCCTCTAATCTCCATTACTTACACCATTTGATTTACACATATTTGATCTACGCAGCCATTTTCAAAAATGTAGTTATCGTGTAAATCAAGAGGTCTCTGTATATTTATAAATATCTCATCTATTATCATGCTGGTTTGAAGATAACATTTTTGTAATATAATAAAGTGGTCAATGTTAAGGTGTTTGTAACACTGTATCGTGTATGTTTACAAAACTTCATGTTTCTTTCCTCACATCATACAACCTTTGAAACTTCTGTGTGCTGTTTGCATTTACTTACCATCTCCTTGTTCCATCTGTTCCACTCATCCACCACTCTTATACAGTAAAAGTACTTTGTTACATCTTTTGTAACAAGTTTCTTGGATAATTTCATGTTATGCCTTTTGGTAGAGGTAGTAGTTAGTAGGCAGCCAACGACCAGGTGGGTATATTACCAGTACTACCCAACTGGGTATCAGGAGTGTTAGTGACATCAGCTTAGTGAGCCAGCACTTTAGCGGTTGTCAAGTTGCACTCCTCTGACCCAGGAAGCTGTCTTTTCTTTCTGCCTTACTAACATGAGGACTACTGGCATTCTGTTCACAAACATACAATCTCTCCCAGTCATTGTAACACTTGACAACACTTAACTCACACAGCTCATTCTTCATAACTAGATTTTCTGGCTGTGAGCACTATGTGCCAGCCCTGCCTTTTGGCAAAGTGGTAGGAGCAGTCGACAGAAGTAGTAGGTAGGAACATTTAGGCAGGAGCATTAGGTAGAAACATTAGGGTAACAGGTAGGATTAGACAGAAGTGGTCGTTAAGAACATTAGGTAGGAGCCTCTGTAAGCACTGCATTAGACTTGCCCTCTGCCAGTGGCCTGTTAAGGGTGAGGCACTAAAGGCTAAAAAAGCAGCACAAGAATTCTGTAGTTATGGAGACTCTGTTGCTGTGGCCACCCCTTTGAAGGAGTTGGTTGTTCTATCCCTACATCTCTCGAAAACCTGACTGCCGTTTTCACCATCAGTCTAGTTTTAAAGCTTAAATTTTGTGATCAGATCAGCCCTTACTCTTCTCCCTACCATGGTTGGCAAATTCAATCCACAAGCTATTACTCACCACTCAGATCTGATCTCATCTTCATTGTCCTCTGGACCTTCTCTACTGTCTCTTTGTGATTCTTTAGGTACAGTGACCAAACTTGAGAAGCATATTTGATTTCTGTTCTAATGTAGAAAGAGAACAGCTTGCTACACATTTCCTTATCAATAAACTTGAATGTAAGTCCAATGTTTGCCAGCAAGCAGCTGGTCTTCTATTTTCTTTAAGGTGAGACTATGGCAACAAGTCAGGGATGATGTCGATTCCCAAGTCTTTCAAAGATTCCTTCAGCTTATTTCCTACTTGATCATATTCACATCATGGTCTTCTTTCGCTGTGACCCATTTTCATTGCTTTAAATTCATTGGGGTCTAGGTTCCCTTGTAAGTTAATGCAACTCCTTGCTTTTCACATTTCATGACCTTTGCATCATTTACAAACACCACCTGACAACCTGGTCAAGCTAAAGGATTTTCACATTTCATGACCTTTGCATCATTTACAAATGCCACAATGACATTACTGTCTTGGCAATTACAGCAGGGCTTGTGACTGACTTAGGGATAACTGACAATCATTGTCGTGGGTTGAATCTTCTCTCTTACATGATGCACTGTACCCATAACATTTCTGTAAATACTGCCAGAATATCATGGTGGTGTGTACAAATGTCTGGTAAACTGCTGTCAATGATTTTCTGACTCATGTCTTTTATTTTATGGCCTTTATATCTCTGGGTCTACTAACAAATGCAAAGATGCCAAAATTAACAGAAAAAAAGGAGCTCAACACAATCATGGTGATCAGAAACAAATATATCATGATTGTGGACAGACATTTAGAGTGACTGGATCTTGGTAAAAGTGGAATATAACCTATTACTTCACAACAAGTGATACACATTTTTCTGATGAACCAGTAAAAGCAATATAGGAGATGGTTTAGTGAGGAAGAAGTGCTTGGTACTGAAGTATCTTGCACGTAGCCTCATACAGGAAAAACGTACTGGCATTTAGCATTAGAAACACTGGCCACATTAATCCTCCTTCATGTAATTTACATTTACTTGAATATGTATGACAAAAATTTTCTTTTCATATGTGGAATTATTATAACTTGTAAACATGAAAATTCATATTCTACAGGACTTTAACAATTCAGTCATGTTTAACATTATCAAATAAGTTTATGTTATCATTAATGCATTCCTGATAAACATCACCTGAGCATGCAGCACTGCAGCATGTTTTAACACTCCACTTCAGATGCCTCTAACAAAATAATGTTGCACAAATCAAATTCTTCCAGAACCGAAATGTATTAATACTGTGAAATAAAAAAGGGAACATTTGTGTATGCTGCACAGTGACAGTTAAAATATGCTTTCCAAAAAGTTAACCAAACTTGAAGTGCTGCATACATTTATCTTATTCCTTATGTATGTAATACTGAATCATATTCATATTTTCTGATGTACAAGATATATCTTGTTTTTTCTTCACAAAGGTAAAATAAGACTCAGAGGATTCTTTGGATATACAAGGCTCAGCACTTTATCTAAACTGAACATTATCCATTTGATCAGAGCAAATGAACATGAGATTCTTTTCCTATTCTCTGCACATGAGCAAGCTATATGTCAAACTGGTTCAGCAGTGTATAGGTTAAATGCAAAATATGACAATTGTGTTAGGAGTAAGGAAAAAAAGTTGTGTAGAGTAGTTAAGAAATCACTATTTCTATGTTTATCAAATACTGTAATAACTTAGTTTGAGAAAATATATGATACTCAATCTGCAAACAACCATCAATGATAGAGAAAAATATTACCTCTTCTGCATGTTAGCAACCATGATTAACTAAAAGTGTTACATAATTACTGGTATACCAATATAAACTATAACCACTACAATGCTACTACTTACAAAAAGATGAATATAACATGAATTAAACATTATACAACTAAGCACACTACAGGAATCTTAGGTAGAAAATTAAATATCTTACTCTTACCTAAAAATTAATTACATAACTTAAATAATACTAATCATAAACAATCTCTTATATAAGATTAAAAGACAAAAATACAACGAAAACCATCAATCTACCGACTTTTGTGCTAACTTCCACCAAATTATACAAATATTACCTTTATCACAGAGAGGTGAAAGAGCCATGAAAGTATGCTTTTAATAATACTGCAATCCAGGCAGGAGGAGGATAATGATGAGCTTTTTTGGAGCTTAAAGTTCCTTGACGAGCCTGTACACCCATTTACCACACTGACAATGATAAAGCCTCTTTAAAGGTGACTTCTCACTTACATATTGTGTAACAACTTGCAGGTGGCACCCCATGAAAGTGAGTCAGTTGTTGTTTTCGGATGATACAGCACTGGTGGCTGATTTGAGTGAGAAACTGCAGAAGTTGGTGACTGAGTTTGGAAAAGTGTGTAAAAGGAGAAAGCTGAGAGTAAATGTGAATGAGAGGAAGGTTATTAAGTTCAGTAGGGTTGAGGGATGAGTTAGTTAGGGAGTGAGTTTGAATGGGGAAAAATCGTAGGTAATGAAGTGTTTTAGATATCTGGGAGTGGACTTCGCTGCAAATGGAACCATGGAAGCAGAAGTTAGTCATAGGGTGGTGGAGGGGGCGAAGGTCCTAGGAGCAATGAAGAATGTGTGGAAAGAGAGAACTTTATCTTGGAAAGCAAAAATGGGTATGTTTGAAGGAATAGTAGTTCCAACAATATTCTATGGTTGCGAGCCATGGGCTATAGATAGAGTTGTACAGAGGAGGGTGGGTGTGTTGGAGATGAAATATTTAAGGAATATATTTAAGGAATATATGTGAGATGGTTTGATTAAGTAATGTAAGGATAAGAGAGATGTGTGGTTATATAGAGAGTGTGGTTGAGAAAGAAGAGGGTGTGTTGAAATGGTTTGGATATATTTAACAAATGAGTGAGGAAAGATTGACAAAGAGGGTATATGTTTCAGAGGTGGAGGGATAGAAAGAGAAGTGGGAGACCAAATGGGAGGTGAAAGGATGGAGTGAAAGGGATTTTGAGCGATGGTGGCCTGATCATGCAGGAGGGTGAAATGTGTGCATTGAATAGAGTGAAATGGAACGATGTGGTGTCCCGTGGTTGACGTGCTGTCAGTGGAATGAACCAGGGCATGTGAAACGTGTGGGGTTTACCATGGAAAGGCCTGTGGGGCCTGGATGTGGATGGGGAGCTGTATTTTCGGTACAATACACACGACAGCTAGAGACTGAGTTCGAGCGAATGTGGCCTTTTTGTCTGTTTCCTGGTCCTACCTCGCTGACGCTGGGGGTGGTGATGTTCTTTCCATTGGGGCAGGATGGCTGCAGGAATGAATGGAGGAAAGCAAGTATGAGTATGTATATGTATATATGTGTATATTCATGTGTATGTATGTATATGTATATTTGTTAACATTGGTAGGTATATATATGTATTGTGCATATATTTGCATGTATGTATATATGTGTGTGTGTGTGTGTGAGTGAATGGATCTTGCCTCGTCTGTTATGTGGCACTACCTCACTAATGCGGGAAACAGCGATCTGGGGTAAACCACAGAAAGGTCCATGGGGCCTGGATGTGGAAAGGGAGCAGTGCATTATACATGACAGCTTGAGACTGAATGTGAGCGAATGTGGCCATTTCACCTGTCTCCTGGTGCTACCTCGACAGCGTGGGGGGTGGCGATGCTATTTCCCGTGGGGCGGGGTGGCGTCAGGAGTGGTTGGAGGTGAGCAAGTGTAAATATGTACATGTTTGTATGTGTATGTATGTATATGTTGATATGTATATATAAGTACTGTGCATATGTGTGCATATATGTATATATGTGTGTATGTGGGGGGATAGGTCTTTCTTCGTCTGTTTCATGGCGCTACCTCACTGATGCGGG